>QLNU02006434.1:0-35777 GCA_006491805.2 Dysdera silvatica | reverse complement strand
AACATGTCTTCAGGGAGGGTCACGAAGCAGATTGGCATTCGATGAAAGTATTAAATCAGAATGTGACAAATCTGGGGAGTAAACTTTTTCTGGAATCATGGGAAACCTACGGTTTGAGGAGTCGTGCAAGAAACATAGCAAAACCTCTACCAGAACCTTACGGGATTTTTGCCAAACCTCGAGTGGTGGGTTTTCCCAGCTGCAACTATTCTGCACCAAATGGCGTCAGATGGGGATTCCCAGCATGCGGGTATATAAGCTTAGGATTTCCACAAACTCTTCATTCTGCCTTCACTTGACAAAGGGAGCAGTTGGCTCCCGAAACGTCGTGTTTTTAAACCTTACGCCAGTGTCAAAATAACTGTTATGTATTGGATGGAATTATCTGTGAGAGTTTGAATTTTCGTTTGTCATTTAATCCTTGTGTTTTATCATGGATTTATCTCACAATCAGAGCCGTAGCCAGGCTGGGGATAGAGGGGCCGAGCCCCCCCCCACCCCGGGGAATAGTTTTTCAAAATAAATTGATTCAATATTTTATGTAAAATTTTTTGTTTTGCATAAAAGTGTACTTGGCAATGGAAATTATTATTCGACAAAAATACTATATTCAAAATGGATTTCTATGGTAGATATTGTGTACATTATGTTTTTTTATACAGGTTCGGGTTTTCATCTAATTTATAATAATTATAAGGGGAAATTATACGTTTTACTATACCTCTATAAGTTTTCAATGCAAAATCTACGTTAAGAAATTTATTCATTAATGTTAAATACATTAGTTTACTCAGATATTTAATATACGTACAGTAATAAACTACATCAAAGCATTAACAATTTTTAAGCCTCCCCCCTCCACTGTAAGTTTTAAAGCCATATGTAAAAAGCGTATGGCTACAGATCTGATGATTTTGATTTCTGCCTGTCAGATTTCAGCCCCCCACCCCCCTCTCACATCTTGTGTCGAATGCGGGAAAAAACAAATCCCTAAAATTAAAAATTTCCCCTTAACCCGGCATGATTTCCCTACGTGAGCACAGTAAAATCGTCCGTCTTTAACATTGTGCGTTTTCCTCTCCTTAGCCCTGTGGTTTCCAATCTTTTTTGAGCCGCGATCCACTCTTGTAGTAACCAAGTAATCCGCTTTCTTTTTGGTTTTACGGCTCAAAGACTACAGTGGTCATGCTGCGCCGGGACCTACTGTTTTCCGAGGAATCCGAACCTCTTAAGGCCTAGGGAACCAAACCCCGGACTACAGTGAGCAGTGCGATCTTTATGAGATCTCTGAGTAAGCGTTCTTTTTGCACTGCTGGGAGTCGAACCCGGATTAGCGGCGCACTAGGAGAACGCGTTACCACACTGCGCCACCGCAGGGCCCAAGTAATCAGCGATCCCTTTTTTACAGTAACCAAAAGACCTGCGACCCCCTCTGTCTGTTGCCGCCCTATTTGATTATTAAAATCCTTTTTAACAGAGTAAAGAAAACACATTGAATATAAAATTTATATATATATATACGTATTAAACTTGGCTGGAGTGCATTTGGAAGAAACAGTTTTATCCTGAAGGGGAAATTGCCTTTGTGTCTAAAAAGAAAGGTCTTCAACCAGTGTGTATTGCCAGTCCTCTCTTATGGATCAGAGACATGGAGTCTAACAGTTGGAGCAATACGAAAGTTACAGACAACGCAAAGGAGCATGGAGAGGTGCATGCTTGGAATAACTAGGAGAGATCGAAAAAGAAACACTTGGGTGAGAGAGCAAACTAGAGTAGAGGACATCATTGTTAAAGTAAAAGGACTGAAATGGCGATGGGCTGGGCATATTGCAAGAAGAACTGATCAACGATGGACAACAGAAATTCTGAACTGGATTCCAAGAGACCACCGAAGACCTAGAAAACGTCCTCAAACTAGATGGGTGGATGAAATAAGAAAAGAGGTTGGGGTGACGTGGAAACGAATTGCTCAGGATAGACTTGTGTGGAAAGCATGTGGAGAGACCTTCATCCAACAATGGTTAGATAATGGTCGAATATGATGATGATGATGATGATGATGATGTGTGTGTGTGTGTGTGTGTGTGTATAAAGTTAACTACCAGTATGTATAGGTAACTCTTTCGAAATATAAAAGTGTTGGAAACATTTAATGCGAAATTTATACCATATAAAAATAATTGCAGTTAAAGATATTTGTATCGCTTCCTGAAACATGTTGGCGACACTCAGGTTGGGAACCACTGCACTAGCCGCTAGTATTCAGGTAATGGGTTGTTGCAGGGGGCGGCAACTCATGCCACGCAGAGTGATTTTAAAATAAGATACATTGTAAAGAATCTCCTTCCTGACTAAGAGTTTCTTATTTTCTAATTTGATTAATTTTTAATTTGTCTTCCTAAATTAATTTTGTTCTCTTAATTAACTAATATATTAATTTTCATTAAACGTTAGTAAAATAAGTTTTTACAATTTGGGAGAGTGCAGGCTGCACGTAGGAGAAGATTCTAGTATTACTTTCTCACAACACCTATGTAAGGTTGTCGACCTCTGCATCGGCGTATGCAGCGGGTCTTGATGGAGGTTGCAACTCCCCCATTAAAATATTTTGTATATATTCAATTTGTTTTCTCAGCATAGTAAATGGAAAGACAATTGCAAAATATTCACAATTAGTTGTTACAAACTATGCCAAGAGGGAGATAGGGAACAAGGCTTAGAGACCTGACAAGTTTTCGATACCCTCAAAATGGTAACCCATGACTAGACAAAATATAACATTATTTCATTATACAAACGTTAATTTCGTATGCCAATATCAATTTCCAAACACCAATATCTATATACAAAGATCAAAATATTAGATGTTTTCTTAATTTACATTTAAATAAAATGTTTTTAAAATCGAAAGAATCGGAATCGACATAAATTTACAAGCGAATTTTCGATATATTTGTCCTTGAACTTAAAAATCGAGATGTTCAAATGCAATTTAGAGTTAGCATATGTTCTGTCAATGTTCGCCTGCCGTTGCTGCAAGTTATCTATTATTACATATTTAAATTAACAAAAAATAAGCCAAAATAATTTATCATTGCAATGTTCGAGAGATGATGTAAGATACGGTAAAACACTTGTTATTAAAAAAGAAATTGCCTTCGTTTGCCACGCCATCTACAGGCGCCTGCTATAAATAATAAACCAAACTCACGGTTTATAAAATTTTTTAAAATTAAGTTTTCGTATGTATACTTGAAAGAATAAATATAAAATAAAATAAGGTATAAAATTTGTCTCTCGAGAAAAGCAAAGTTTTAATACAAATTGACGTAGAAATTTTACCTAAACAAATGGGATTAAATTTTTGTGTGGCGCCATCTAGACACAAATCCTAAACTATAATGTTTTCATATTTACACAGACAGAATACATTCACACAAATCATCAAAATTAATCAACAATTTATAATGAAAATTAGGCCATAATGGATATAAATCTAAAATTAGGAACCTTCTTTGTGCCATAAAATTCAGAAACAAATAATAAGCAATAAAATTAAAAAAAGTTAAACCGAATAAAATTTGCGAATTCTTGAAAAACTTTGAAATTTAAGAAGATGCAGGAAAACTCCCTGAAATTTTTAGAAAATGTGGCGTAAATTCTGGCTGGGATAAAGTCACTGCTCCGCTTTTAATTAATACGCATTTAATACTTTATAAATTTAAAGGGACCTGGTTTCGATGGCGCCATCTATTTGTACCTACTAAGAATAAAATGAATTTTAAATGCTTACTGGTTTCTTTTAGGCCAAAAATCGGGAAAGCTTTTTTTTCAGTATATTATTTATTAGGCAGCACCTTAGTTCAGTACGTTATTTATTACTTATTTAAAAATAACTGTTTGAATCAGTATTTGTGCATGCTGCACTTCATAGCATTTGACAATTCCCAAAAGCATCAAAATCAATTCGAAGATTCAAATGCATGGTCTTCTGGAAAACGTTGTTTTTTAGAATAGGTAACAATGTATTATTAATAGTGTAATTAAGTATTACAGTTAAGTTAAAAAATCAAAAATTTTAAATTCTTACATTTTTTTAAAATATTACAGTTATTAATTATAGCTACCAGTGGGTCATATATTTCAATTTGTTTAAAAGAAATTACTTGGTTTTCGCGTCTGAGTCTCTTCTCTTTGAAATGAGTTGTTGTTGTAAGGATTGCCGAGTTGCAATTGGCGATTTGAAATTCGATTATGAGTACACGCGAGGAAGATGTTTTGCTTTTCACCGGCAGACCCTGATGTTAATGAAAAAATACAGCCGAAAGTACGCATGCTAATAACCGCATAACGTAAAAATCAGCAGCTGAATTCCGAAAAAAATTATTAAAAAGTATAGAAAAATCGCCAATCGCAACCCTTGGCAAGCCTGAAATTTCAAGAGAAAACATTTTAACAGTAAATGGAAGGATGCAAACGCGTTAGTTGGTTGCTTGTGTAGCTTGCTGTGGCTCACTTTCGATGCGCGGTCGGCCCTTCCTTCACTACAGCTCCAATGCTAAATCAGCTGGCGTCGCTCTACATTCTGGCTTTCTTGGTCGACCCGGCTGCTGACAGGCACCTCCCTCCACTTCTTGCTCTACTGTTTGACCAGATGGCGTCTCTTGACTAGCTTGCTTTCTGCTAGCCCGCTGCTCTTCCCGTATCTTTTCTACGGTAGCTCGTCTCCACCGGCACACCCTTTGCTACGGTTCCGTCGCTGCTATAACTCGCTTGCGGTTTGCCTTACGGTACCTCGTCCTTGAGTGTTGTTCGCAAGTAGGCAATGGGAAAGGTGGCGGCGCTGTGATCCCAAACAGGACACTTTGAACAGCGCCAATCAGCCGCCGAGGCGGCTGGGGGGGGGAAGGATTGTCGATCAACACGGCATTCAAATATGTACCTCGTCCTTGTCAACTCTCCAGCTATCGTTCTCACAATCACTTCGCTGTTCCTTCCCGGGCATAGCTGGTTTCCAATCTTTTTTGAGCCGCGATCCACTCTTGTAGTAACCAAGTAATCCGCTTTCTTTTTGGTTTTACGGCTCAAAGACTAGAATGGTCATGCTGCGCCGGGACCTACAGTTTTCCGAGGAATCCGAACCTCTTAAGGCCTGGGGAACCAAACCCCGGACTACAGTGAGCAGTGCGATCTTTAATAAATAATTTAATTATAATTAATTTATATATATTATATTAATATTTTAATATTATATATTAATATAATAATATTATATAATTAATAATATAATAAATTAATAAAATAATTTATCATTGCAATGTTCGAGACATGATGTAAGATACGGTAAAACAATTACTATAAAAAAAAAAAAAAAATTGCCTCGTTTGCCGCGCCATCTACAGGCGCCTGCTATAAATAATAAACCAAACTCACGGTTTATAAAATTTTTTAAAATTAAGTTTTCGTATGTATACTTGAAAGAATAAATATAAAATAAAATAAGGTATAAAATTTGTCTCTCGAGAAAAGCAAAGTTGTAATACAAATTGACGTAGAAATTTTACTTCAAAAAATGGGATTAAATTTTCATGTGGCGCCATCGAGGAACAAATCTTAAACTATAATGTTTTCCGATGTACACAGACAGAATACATTCACACAAATCATCAAAATTAATCAACAATTTATAATGGAAATTAGGCGATAATGGATATTAATCTAAAATTAGGGACCTTCTTTGTGCCATAAAATTCACAAACTAATAATAAGCAATAAAATTAAAACGAATAAAATTTGCGAATTCTTGAAAAACTTTGAAATTTAAGAAAATGCAGGAA
Organism: Dysdera silvatica; assembly: GCA_006491805.2. NCBI lineage: Eukaryota > Metazoa > Arthropoda > Arachnida > Araneae > Dysderidae > Dysdera > Dysdera silvatica. The sequence continues at coordinate 29,940 of QLNU02006434.1, read as the reverse complement.
AACCCCCTGAAATTTGCAGAAAATGTGGCGTAAATTCTGGCCGGGATAAAGTCACTGCTCCGCTTTTAATTAATTCGCATTTAATAATTTATAAATTAAAGGGAACTGGTTTCGATGGCGCCATCTATTTGTACCTACTAAGAATAAAATGAATTTTAAATGCTTACTGGTTTCTTTTATTCAAAAAATCGGGTAAGCTTTTTTTTCAGTATGTTATTTATTAGGCAGCACCTTAGTTCAGTACGTTATTTATTACTTATTTGAAAATAACTGTTTGAATCATTATTTGTACATGCTGCACTTCATAGCATTTGACAATTCCCAAAAGCATCAAAATAAATTCGAAGATTCAAGTGCACGGTCATCTGGAAAACGTTATTTTTTAGAATAGGTAACAATGTATTATTCATAGTGTAATTAAGTATTACAGTTAAGTTAAAAAATCAAAAATTTTAAATTCGTACATTTTTTTAAAAATATTACAGGTATTAATTATAGCTACCAGTGCATCATATATTTCAATTTGTTTAAAAGAAATTACTTGGCTTTCGCGTCTGATTCTCTTCTCTTTGAAATGAGTTGTTGTTGTAAGGATTGCCGAGTTGCAATTAGCGATTTGAAATTCAATTATGAGTACACTCGAGGAAGATGTTTTGCTTTTCACCGGCAGACCCTGATGTTAATGAAAAAATACAGCCGAAAGTACGCATACTAATAACCGCATAACGTAAAAATCAGCAGCTGAATTCCGAAAAAAATTATTAAAAAATATAGAAAAATAGCCCATCGCAACCCTTGGCAAGCCTGAAGTTTCAAGAGAAAACATTTTAACAGCAAATGGAAGGATGCAAACGCGTTAGTTGGTTTCATTCAACTTCCTAAATACGTTTCAGTACTGAATATATTTTCTTAAAAGCCTTTTTAAAATTTGTTGGAAGTTGTTCTTTTTATATTAGATTTTAATCTCATTATCTTCATTTTATTTTTGAAAATAATGACAGAAAAATATCTGTAGTTCTATTTTTATAGTTCCTTGCAAGTTGCAATTATTTTAATTCAGTAAAGTTTATTTTAACTATTATTTATATTGTTATTACGTATTATTATTTACACTATTACGTATATTTTAGCGATTATTTTAACATAACATTTTAGATGTCCTTTAATGAAGTAATACATGGTCTCTCTCTCTCTCTGTATATATATATGTATATGTTTTGCTTTTATTTATTGCATATCCAGCGTCGAATAATGCCATCCATTATATTTAAAATACGAAGCCTAATAAAAAAGTTTAAATAGACAAATACATAAATCTATTTTAACAAAATATACTTATTTCATCAAGTTTTTTTTGTCCTTATTACAATTTTATTTTAGTTATTATCTTATTTCTGTATCACAAATTTTTGATCTTTAGTTTAATAAACCTTTCTTCGTCGAAGGGGCTGCAAACACCGCGAGCCGATGGCATTTTATAACCGAAGTAAACGTAGTATGTTGTAACTTTATCCTATCTTACTATTCCAACTCGTCGACTCATTCAGCCTGTCTCTCTTATTCCTACTCCCAATCGGTGCTACCTCAGTAAGGAAATAAAGAGATAATCATTCACCACTCTCGAAGGTCCTCCTTCCTTCTAAGCACACCACGTCGCGCCCCTCTGTATCTTCTGCGTATAACTGTGGATGATGGGAAAACGCCTGCAATGCACTGCACTGATGGCACTAAACTTGCAAAACAGTGTCAGCGTAACCCTATGGCACTAGGCACCCCCCGCCTTGACTCTCGCTTGCTGTGGCTCACTATGGATGCGCGGTCGGCCCTTCCTTCAATACAGCTCCACTTCTGGCTCTACTGTTTGACCAGATGACGTCTCTCGACTAGCTTGCTTTCTGCTAGCCCGCTGCTCTTCCCGTATCTTTCCTACGGTAGCGCTAGTCTCCACCGGCACACCCTATGCTACGGCTCCGTCGCTGCTGTAACTCGCTTGCGGGTTTGCCTTACGGTGCCTCGTCCTCGTCAACTTTCCGATTATCGTTGCTCACCAATCAGTTTGCTGTTCCTACCAGGAATCCCGGTTTGTGGGACTGGGTCCTCTGGTCTCTGTTACCCTATTCTCTGTCTCGATATCAACTACTTCACAATCTCGGGTCAACCAACGCTGGATTCTCTTCGCCAATCAACCTCTCCTTCCGACCAACCACCTTGACTGACTCCCATTCCAATCCTTCTCTCGATTTTTTTCTCACGTCCAAACTATCACTCAAACCCTCTCTGACCAATACCAGGTTGCCACTCTCTACGCCGACCAATTCTATATCGCTCATATTAACTCCACCCTCCTAACAACTGCTCATACTATCCTTGAACTTGACCACAAACTGTCTCCGCCTCCTTCTGCACACAGTCTTCCTCTAATTCTCCACTCGGAACTTTTATACCTTCGAATATATGGCGGCCATAAACGCTTGACAACTTAAGGTTTTTCCAGATTGTCCAATATTTTCATACTTGCGCCACAGAACTATAAACCTTGTCTACAGCTGCTTCGCCTATTTCAATCTTCGACCACCCAGCGTCTCCACTGTCCTACCGCCATTTCCATCTACTCTTTATACCTTCTTTTTTATTCATTAAAATCTAATCTATTTCTCTCTGTTAACCTCCTCCCCATAGGTGAAGTATCCGCTACGGAGAGGAAAATGCACAACCTTAGAGACTTGGACGATTTTACTGTACTCCATGTAGGGGAAATTATGCCGGGTAAAAGGGATAATTTTAGGGAAAAGTTTGTTTATATGTTAATGTTTTTCTAGCCGTTTTTTCCATTGGTTTATGAGTAACGTTGATAACATACAGTCTAACTTCCATTTAACAATTTTCACGGGACCAGTGAGAATTCGCTAAACCAGGGGGAACACATTCATTGGAGCTCACGAATCCAAGTGGGGGGTGGGATAGAACCCGGGCTCTTTCTTGGGTTGAAAATTTACATGTAAAATACGTTAAAAGTAACAACTATTACATTAAAAAAAAATACAGTTTTTAGATTTTCGGCCCTTCCCGAGTAAAAATCCGGGGTGCACTAATGATCGTAACTGAAATAAAAAATTATGGAAAATGAAAATGTTAAAAGTACTTACCAGAGTTCTGAAAAGTACGTGTTAGTTTTAATAAATAACGTAATTACAACTTCGAAAAGAAATCTTTGATTGACGTTTATTTTGATTTTTTTTGGGGTTTGGCATTTAACATTGCTTTTTTGATTTTTTTAAATTCATCCAAAAGATCATCAAATCAGCCTTAACATCAAAACGCAGTAAATACTTTACACACGGTTAACTAGCATTCGCTTCAATTGAGTGAACTCAATTGAAATCGATTTTCTAACTTAAATTCCACTTGCGGTTACAGGATAATGATGAAGAGTTTACGTTAAATGGAGTAAAATATAACACTGGACTTAATGTAACTCAAACCCGACCAATAAAAACAATAGTTAAATCGAAGTTAGACTGCGACAAGGTGTATGTTGGACAGACGGGAAGATCGATACGTCTACGAGGGAAGGAGCATATGCGTGCGGTAGCTAGGGGAGACGATTCAAGCCAGTTGGCTGAACATGTCTTCAGAGAGAGTCACGAACCAGATTGGCATTCGATGAAAGTATTACATCAGAATGTGATGAATCCGGGGAGTAGACTTTTTCTGGAATCATGGGAAACCTACTGTTTGAGGAGTCGTGCACTAAACATCGCAAAACCTCTACCAGAACCTTACAGGATTTTTGCGAAACCTCGAGTTGTGGGTTTCCCCAGCTGGAACTGCTCCGCACCAGATGACTTCAGATGGGGATTCCCAACACACGGGTATATAAGCTTAGAACTTTCACGAACTCTTCATTCTGCCTTCACTTGACAAAGGGAGCAGTTGGCTCCCGAAACGTCGTGTTTTTGAACCTTACGCCAGTGTCGAAATAACTGTTATGTATTGGATGGAATTATCTGTGAGAGTTTGAATTTTCGTTTGTCATTTAATCCTTGTGTTTTATCATGGATTTATCTCACAATCAGAGCCGTAGCCAGGCTGGGGATAGAGGGGCCGAGCCCCCCCCCACCCCGGGGAATAGTTTTTCAAAATAAATTGATTCAATATTTTATGTAAAATTTTTTGTTTTGCATAAAAGTGTACTTGGCAATGGAAATTATTATTCGACAAAAATACTATATTCAAAATGGATTTCTATGGTAGATATTGTGTACATTATGTTTTTTTATACAGGTTCGGGTTTTCATCTAATTTATAATAATTATAAGGGGAAATTATACGTTTTACTATACCTCTGTAAGTTTTCAATGCAAAATTTAAGTTAAGAAATTTATTCATTAATGTTAAATATATTAGTTTACTCAGATATTTAATATACGTATAGTAATAAACTACATCAAAGCATTAACAAATTTTAAGCCTCCCCCCCTCCACTGTAACTTTTAAAGCCCTATGTAACAAGCGTCTGGCTACAGATCTGATGATTCTGATTTCTACCTGTCAGATTTCAGCCCTCCACCCCACCTCTCACATCTTGTGTCGAATGCGGGAAAAAACAAATCCCTAAAATTAAAAATTTCCCCTTTAACCCGGCATGATTTCCCTACGTGAGCACAGTAAAATCGTCCGTTTTTAACGTTGTGCATTTTCCTCTCCTTAGCCCTGTGGTTTCCAATCTTTTTTGAGCCGCGATCCAGTCTTGTAGTAACTAAGTAATCCCCTTTCGCTTTCTTTTTGGTTTTACGGCTCAAAGACTACAGTGGTCATGCTGCGCCGGGACCTACTGTTTTCCGAGGAATCCGAACCTCTTAAGGCCTAGGGAACCAAACCCCGGACTACAGTGAGCAGTGCGATCTTTATGAGATCTCTGAGTAAGCGTTCTTTGCACTGTTGGGAGTCGAACCCGGATTAGCGGCGCACTAGGAGAACGCGTTACCACACTGCGCCACCGCAGGGCCCAAGTAATCAGCGATCCCTTTTTTACAGTAACCAAAAGACCTGCGACCCCCTCTGTCTGTTGCCGCCCTATTTGATTATTAAAATCCTTTTTAACAGAGTAAAGAAAACACATTGAATATAAAATTTATATTTACATTATATAATATATTATATTCAGTATATATATATATTATTATATATATATATAAAATTTATATATATATATACGTATTAAACTTGGCTGGAGTGCATTTGGAAGAAACAGTTTTATCCTGAAGGGGAAATTGCCTTTGTGTCTAAAAAGAAAGGTCTTCAACCAGTGTGTATTGCCAGTCCTCTCTTATGGATCAGAGACATGGAGTCTAACAGTTGGAGCAATACGAAAGTTACAGACAACCCAAAGGAGCATGGAGAGGTGCATGCTTGGAATAACTAGGAGAGATCGAAAAAGAAACACTTGGGTGAGAGAGCAAACTAGAGTAGAGGACATCTTTGTTAAAGTAAAAGGACTGAAATGGCGATGGGCTGGGCATATTGCAAGAAGAACTGATCAACGATGGACAACAGAAATTCTGAACTGGATTCCAAGAGACCACCGAAGACCTAGAAAACGTCCTCAAACTAGATGGGTGGATGAAATAAGAAAACAGGTTGGGGTGACGTGGAAACGAATGGCCCAGGATAGACTTGTGTGGAAAGCATTTGGAGAGACCTTCATCCAGCAGTGGATAGATAATGGTTGAATATGATGATGATGATGATGATGATGATGTGTGTGTGTGTGTGTGTGTGTGTATAAAGTTAACTACCAGTATGTATAGGTAACTCTTTCGAAATATAAAAGTGTTGGAAACATTTAATGCGAAATTTATACCATATAAAAATAATTGCAGTTAAAGATATTTGTATCGCTTCCTGAAACATGTTGGCGACACTCAGGTTGGGAACCACTGCACTAGCCGCTAGTATTCAGGTAATGGGTTGTTGCAGGGGGCGGCAACTCATGCCACGCAGAGTGATTTTAAAATAAGATACATTGTAAAGAATCTCCTTCCTGACTAAGAGTTTCTTATTTTCTAATTTGATTAATTTTTAATTTGTCTTCCTAAATTAATTTTGTTCTCTTAATTAACTAATATATTAATTTTCATTAAACGTTAGTAAAATAAGTTTTTACAATTTGGGAGAGTGCAGGCTGCACGTAGGAGAAGATTCTAGTATTACTTTCTCACAACACCTATGTAAGGTTGTCGACCTCTGCATCGGCGTATGCAGCGGGTCTTGATGGAGGTTGCAACTCCCCCATTAAAATATTTTGTATATATTCAATTTGTTTTCTCAGCATAGTAAATGGAAAGACAATTGCAAAATATTCACAATTAGTTGTTACAAACTATGCCAAGAGGGAGATAGGGAACAAGGCTTAGAGACCTGACAAGTTTTCGATACCCTCAAAATGGTAACCCATGACAAGACAAAATATAACATTATTTCATTATACAAACGTTAATTTCGTATGCCAATATCAATTTCCAAACCCCAATATCTATATACAAAGATCAAAATATTAGATGTTTTCTTAATTTACATTTAAATAAAATGTTTTTAAAATCGAAAGAATCGGAATCGACATAAATTTACAAGCGAATTTTCGATATATTTGTCCTTGAACTTAAAAATCGAGATGTTCAAATGCAATTTAGAGTTAGCATATGTTCTGTCAATGTTCGCCTGCCGTTGCTGCAAGTTATCTATTATTACATATTTAAATTAACAAAAAATAAGCCAAAATAATTTATCATTGCAATGTTCGAGAGATGATGTAAGATACGGTAAAACACTTGTTATTAAAAAAGAAATTGCCTTCGTTTGCCACGCCATCTACAGGCGCCTGCTATAAATAATAAACCAAACTCACGGTTTATAAAATTTTTTAAAATTAAGTTTTCGTATGTATACTTGAAAGAATAAATATAAAATAAAATAAGGTATAAAATTTGTCTCTCGAGAAAAGCAAAGTTTTAATACAAATTGACGTAGAAATTTTACCTAAACAAATGGGATTAAATTTTTGTGTGGCGCCATCTAGACACAAATCCTAAACTATAATGTTTTCATATTTACACAGACAGAATACATTCACACAAATCATCAAAATTAATCAACAATTTATAATGAAAATTAGGCCATAATGGATATAAATCTAAAATTAGGAACCTTCTTTGTGCCATAAAATTCAGAAACAAATAATAAGCAATAAAATTAAAAAAAGTTAAACCGAATAAAATTTGCGAATTCTTGAAAAACTTTGAAATTTAAGAAGATGCAGGAAAACTCCCTGAAATTTTTAGAAAATGTGGCGTAAATTCTGGCTGGGATAAAGTCACTGCTCCGCTTTTAATTAATACGCATTTAATACTTTATAAATTTAAAGGGACCTGGTTTCGATGGCGCCATCTATTTGTACCTACTAAGAATAAAATGAATTTTAAATGCTTACTGGTTTCTTTTAGGCCAAAAATCGGGAAAGCTTTTTTTTCAGTATATTATTTATTAGGCAGCACCTTAGTTCAGTACGTTATTTATTACTTATTTAAAAATAACTGTTTGAATCAGTATTTGTGCATGCTGCACTTCATAGCATTTGACAATTCCCAAAAGCATCAAAATCAATTCGAAGATTCAAATGCATGGTCTTCTGGAAAACGTTGTTTTTTAGAATAGGTAACAATGTATTATTAATAGTGTAATTAAGTATTACAGTTAAGTTAAAAAATCAAAAATTTTAAATTCTTACATTTTTTTAAAATATTACAGTTATTAATTATAGCTACCAGTGCGTTGTATATTTCAATTTGTTTAAAAGAAATTACTTGGTTTTCGCGTCTGATTCTCTTCTCTTTGAAATGAGTTGATGTAAGGATTGCCGAGTTGCAATTGGCGATTTGAAATTCAATTATGAGTACACGCGAGGAAGATGTTTTGCTTTTCACCGGCAGACCCTGATGTTAATGAAAAAATACAGCCGAAAGTACGCATGAGGGGAAATTATGCCGGGTAAAAGGGATAATTTTAGGGAAAAGTTTGTTTACATGTTAATGTTTTTCTAGCCGTTTTTTCCATTGGTTTGTGAGTAACGTTGATAACATACGGTCTAACTTCCATTTAACAATTTTCACGGGACCAGTGAAAATTCGCTACGTTGAGGAATTCGTTAAACCAGGGGGAACACATTCATCGGAGCTCACGAATCCAAGTGGGGGGGGTGGATCCCGGGCTCTTTCTTGGGTTGAAAATTTACATGTAAAATACGTTAAAAGTAACAACTATTACATTAAAAAAAATACAGTTTTTACATTTTCGGCCCTTCCCGAGTAAAAACCCGGGGTACACTAATGATCGGAACTGAAATAAAAAATTATGGAAAATGAAAATGTTAAAAGTACTTACCAGAGTTCTGAAAAGTACGTGTTAGTTTTAATAAATAACGTAATTACAACTTCGTAAAGAAATCTTTGATTGACGTTTATTTTGATTTTTTTTGGGGGGTTTGGCATTTAACATTGCTTTTTTGATTTTTTTAAATTCGTCGAAAAGATCATCAAATCAGCCTTAACATCAAAACGCAGTAAATACTTACACACGGTTAACTAGCACTCAGGGAGGGTCACGAAGCAGATTGGCATTCGATGAAAGTATTAAATCAGAATGTGACGAATCTGGGGAGTAGACTTTTTCTGGAATCATGGGAAACCTACGGTTTCAAGAGTCGTGCAAGAAACATAGCAAAACCTCTACCAGAACCTTACGGGATTTTTGCCAAACCTCGAGTGGTGGGTTTTCCCAGCTGCAACTATTCTGCACCAGATGACGTCAGATGGGGATTCCCAACATGCGGGTATATAAGCTTAGGATTTTCACAAACTCTTCATTCTGCCTTCACTTGACAAAGGGAACAATTGGTTCCCGAAACGCCGGTTTTTAAACCTTACGCCAGTGTCAAAATAACTGTTATGTATTGGATGGAATTATCTGTGAGAGTTTGAATTTTCGTTTGTCATTTAATCCTTGTGTTTTATCATGGATTTATCTCACAATCAGAGCCGTAGCCAGGCTGGGGATAGAGGGGCCGAGCCCCCCCCCACCCCGGGGAATAGTTTTTCAAAATAAATTGATTCAATATTTTATGTAAAATTTTTTGTTTTGCATAAAAGTGTACTTGGCAATGGAAATTATTATTCGACAAAAATACTATATTCAAAATGGATTTCTATGGTAGATATTGTGTACATTATGTTTTTTTATACAGGTTCGGGTTTTCATCTAATTTATAATAATTAGAAGGGGAAATTATACGTTTTAGTATACCTCTAGAAATTTTCAACGAAAAATTTACGCTGGGAAATCTATTCATTAATGTTAAATATATTAGTTTACTCAGATATTTAATATACGTATAGTAATAAACTACATCAAAGCATTAACAAATTTTAAGCCTCCCCCCCTCCACTGTAACTTTTAAAGCCCTATGTAACAAGCGTCTGGCTACAGATCTGATGATTCTGATTTCTACCTGTCAGATTTCAGCCCTCCACCCCACCTCTCACATCTTGTGTCGAATGCGGGAAAAAACAAATCCCTAAAATTAAAAATTTCCCCCTTAACCCGGCATGATTTCCCTACGTGAGCACAGTAAAATCGTCCGTTTTTAACGTTGTGCATTTTCCTCTCCTTAGCCCTGTGGTTTCCAATCTTTTTTGAGCCGCGATCCACTCTTGTAGTAACCAAGTAATCCGCTTTCTTTTTGGTTTTACGGCTCAAAGATTACAGTGGTCATACTGCGCCGGGACCTACTGTTTTCCGAGGAATCCGAACCTCTTAAGGCCTAGGGAACCAAACCCCGGACTACAGTGAGCAGTGCTATCTTTATGAGATCTTTGAGTAAGCGTTCTTTTTGCACCGCTGGGAGTCGAACCCGGATTAGCGGCGCACTTGGAGAACGCGTTACCACACTGCGCCACCGCAGGGCCCAAGTAATCAGCGATCCCTTTTTTACAGTAACCAAAAGACCTGCGACCCCCTCTGTCTGTTGCCGCCCTATTTGATTATTAAAATCCTTTTTAACAGAGTAAAGAAAACACATTGAATATAAAATTTATATATATATATACGTATTAAACTTGGCTGGAGTGCATTTGGAAGAAACAGTTTTATCCTGAAGGGGAAATTGCCTTTATGTCTAAAAAGAAAAGTCTTCAACCAGTGTGTATTGCCAGTCCTCTCTTATGGATCAGAGACATGGAGTCTAACAGTTGGAGCAATACGAAAGTTACAGACAACGCAAAGGAGCATGGAGAGGTGCATGCTTGGAATAACTAGGAGAGATCGAAAAAGGAACACTTGGGTGAGAGAGCCAACTAGAGTAGAGGATATTATTGTTAAAGTAAAACGACTGAAATGGCGGTGGCCTGGGCATATCTCAAGAAGAACTGATCAACTATCGACAACGCAAATTCTGAACTGGATTCCAAGAGACCACCGAAGACCTAGAAAACGTCCTCAAACTAGATGGGTGGATGAAATAAGAAAACAGGTTGGGGTGACTTGGAAGCGAATTGCTCAGGATAGACTTGTGTGGAAAGCATTTGGAGAGACCTTCATCCAGCAGTGGATAGATAATGGTTGAATATGATGATGATGATGATGATGATATATATATATGTGTGTGTGTGTGTGTGTGTGTGTATAAAGTTAACTACCAGTATGTATAGGTAACTCTTTCGAAATATAAAAGTGTTGGAAACATTTAATGCGAAATTTATACCATATAAAAATAATTGCAGTTAAAGATATTTGTATCGCTTCCTGAAACATGTTGGCGACACTCAGGTTGGGAACCACTGCACTAGCCGCTAGTATTCAGGTAATGGGTTGTTGCAGGGGGCGGCAACTCATGCCACGCAGAGTGATTTTAAAATAAGATACATTGTAAAGAATCTCCTTCCTGACTAAGAGTTTCTTATTTTCTAATTTGATTAATTTTTAATTTGTCTTCCTAAATTAATTTTGTTCTCTTAATTAACTAATATATTAATTTTCATTAAACGTTAGTAAAATAAGTTTTTACAATTTGGGAGAGTGCAGGCTGCACGTAGGAGAAGATTCTAGTATTACTTTCTCACAACACCTATGTAAGGTTGTCGACCTCTGCATCGGCGTATGCAGCGGGTCTTGATGGAGGTTGCAACTCCCCCATTAAAATATTTTGTACATATTCAATTTATTTTCTCAGCATAGTAAATGGAAAGACAATTGAAAATATTCACAATTAGTTGTTACAAACTATGCCAAGAGGGAGATAGGGAACAAGGTTTAGAGACCTGACAAGTTTTCAATACCCTCAAAATGGTAACCCATGGCAAGACAAAATGTAACATTATTTCCTTATACAAACGTTAATTTCGTATGCCAATATCAATTTCCAAACACCAATATCTACATACAAAGATCAAAATATTAGATGTTTTCTTAATTTACATTTCAATAAAGATAAATTATTTACAGATTTCAGATCAGCTGGGAGAGATTTTCAGTTCTTGGGACCGAAAACAAGGATACTATTATGTAAGTAGTTTGTTCTTGAAAATGGAATATTTAAATTTCCACAAGCTCTAGTAGAATATGGATTATTGTTGTTGTATGTTAGGCAATGAACATCTCTATTAAGATCTAATTTAATACATTTAAACATAAAAATACCAATTTTATAAGAAAAAATTTTGTTGGTAGGAAGAATATTATGAGTTAGAGAAATAGAAGACAAGTTTAAAGGATAATAATCTGACAAATTTTCTTTGTATGACTAATAAACGGTTTATATTCGTATTTGTGAGATTTCCCCAGACCAATAGGGGTTTCAAGTATTACGTAAGCAATATTTTGCAACCCCTCCTACTACTGGTAATTAAAAATTAACATTGGCCAACACGGCAAAATAAGCACAGCGGCACGGCCCCCCACCCACAAAGGTGCTTACGTAATACTTGAATTTTCCAAAATGGCAGTAAATAACGCGAGGATTTATTAAGGCATTATATAAAACAATTAGTAATTTCGGAGATAAAAAATATGATAATTTAAAAATGATGGCCATGTTTCTACTAATTTTACCACAAATGTAATTTACGTGTTTGTTCCAATTAAGGCTTTTACCAATTATAACACCCAATAACTTAATTTAATCACGAAAAATTAGTGACTCATTACTTATTAAAACCTGGGGCAGCTGAGATGTTAGTAATTTAGCATTAAGACGAAACAATATGGCACTTGTTTCATTGGAATTTACAAATAATTTATTGTTTGTAAACCAAACCAGATAATGCCTAGTTCTGAATTAATTGAAGGAACTAGTTGTGAAAGATTTAGGCCAGAAAAAGTGAAGAAATATCAACTACATATACAACAACAAACGCTGAATAAAAAGATATCATTCAGAAACTTAATAAAGAGTAGGTGCCCCAAGAACACTGCCTTGAGGCACACCCACACTGAATATCACAAGTTTGCGATACCCCATTACCAAATCGTGTAAATTGTTTACGAGAGGTCAGATAAGATATAAGTAAATGGAAATATTGGAAATGTGTTAAATATTAAGTTTATTGATGGTCCTTTCGAAGTTCATTCTACTTTTGATCAGACGAGCCGTGGGCAATGGCGGACACAGACTTTCATTTTTCTTTTGGGGGGGGGGGTTTACGGGCAGAATTTGTCATCGTCTTGGAACTGTCATGATAAAGGGTGTTCCCTTTATCATGACAGTTCGAATTTTTTTACAGTGAAAAATATATTTTCGGGGGGGGGTCATGACCCTTGCGACCACCCTTGTCCGTGGGTATTTAATTATTTAACTAAACAGATAGATAAATTACGTTTCTTCCGCCACTTACTGTGAGTGAAGGATTAAAGTTCTTGAATTCATTTTACATAAGGCAGGCTGTTGGTCATAATGATTTACATCCATTACCTACACCAGGGGTGGGGAACTTTATCTTTTAATGTTTGAAGGCCGCATTAACTTAGATGTTAGTGTTGGAAGGCCGCATTAACTTAGCTGTTAGTGTTAGAAGGCCGCATTAACTGAGCTGTTAGTGTTAAAAGGTCGCATTAACTGAGCTGTTAGAAGGCCGCATCAAGTTAGCTACAATGTACGAAGGTCGCGTGTGTTTTGTGTCAGTCAATAGAAGAAGATTATTTCGTTAAATCTTTTAATTTTTTGTATTTTATTTAGGTCCATTTGAAATATTTTAAGATTATAATGCAAATAGAAAAGACGAACAGAATCGTATTAATACAAATAAACTAATTTTTTTGAAAAATTTTAATTCGGTCAAAAGGTCGCATTAAAGGGTCTTGAAGGCCGTGGGTGCCTCCCCACAACTCTGGTCGATACGTCTTACAGACGAAATACCAGCTCCTTATCTTACATATATTTTTAATAAAATTATTGATACTGGAATAGACTTATTGGATCTACTTGCTGATCCTCGTCTGCGGCAGGCAGTCATACCTGACACTGTTTTGTTTTTGTTTTTTTCCGATGCCCTTGGGTCCCCACTCTGAGTTCCTTTAGTGCTTCGTGGTCCCCCCTGAGTTGGCGACTTTGCTCAAGGACTCTTCTCTCTAGAGACCTAAAGCTCCAGAAGACTGCAAACCACTGTGTCCGCTAGACATCGGCCCCGACAGTATAAAAATATTGGGGGGGGGGGGCAATATACCAGTAAAAGGCATTTTGTTTGAAATTGGAGGGGGACATGGAACCCTAATACCAACATTTTGGGGACGGCCCCCCCCGTCCCCCTTCGCTAACGGCGCCCGTGGCTGCAGCCTCTTTGGGTAAACAGTCGCCTTCGGTGGCCCACCATTCCCAATGATGAACAAAATTACAATTAAAAAAACAAACCTACCTTGGCGATACATCGCGGTCGCTTAGCGATTTAACCTCGGGGCCGCTTTAAAAAACGAATACAGAAACTATTATTCAAATACATTTATTTGATAATTAATGGCTTACAATTTTTTGAAACATAATTTATATTTAATATCAATTTGATATTATTATTATTATTCTTTGAACATTCGTCTTTACACGTTACAAATCTGAACATGCAGACGTCATATTTGCAAATCAGTGTTTTATCAATAACAAATTTCTCCTGTACATTCCCTTATAATGTACTGATCAGTATAACAAGCAGTATTGTTCGCCCGAGCATGAAGCTGATAGTAGAAAGCGAGAAACTACTTTTGTCGAAATTTTCTCATAGCCTTTCTTTTCAAAGACATGCGCTGAAATAAAAAGACATTAAAATATACTCAAATATATATATTATCAAGTAATAAAAAGCTTTAAGTAATCAAAACAGTTCTAAGTAAACAAAACAGTTTAATTCTCAGTATAACAACTTCAAGCAATCAAAAGCTTGGACGATTCCCAATATTATGAATATATATATATATGTATATATGTGTGTGTGTGTTTTTGACACCCACGCTTTTTAGCTTAAACTACAGCTTTTTTCTGCAGAATGAAAAGATACCGCACTGACGGCTTAAAAATATGTATTATCCATCTTAAATCACAAACGAAAAAAAATAGAGAAATATGCCCCGGTAGCTTTGTCTGTTAACGCAATATCTTACAAACCATCTAAATATTACGCGGAAAGCATAAACATTCTGAATAACGACGATCTAATTATAGGTCACTACTGTTTAGCGACGGTATTTTGCGGTTTCGGCAAATGCCTTATAGAATTGTATACATTGCGATAAATTCCGGTTTTTGTTTAATAACATTTTCTCCTCTTCAAAGTTGTTGAAGGGAGAGATCCACTAGCGCACGAATGAGAGGCGTGTTGATAGGGGTCACAACCCCCCACTGCTATATATTTTTGTACATACATATGAATATATATGCAGTTTTAGCTCTATAGCCCCCGTTATAACTATATAACCCCCTTCTTATGAACATTCTGCGTAAGTTAATGGGGAGATTACTGTATTCTTGAATGGAAAAAAATTAACAAGGGGAGAATGATATGAACCACATGTAATGTTCCAAAACCTTTCAATTCGAAGTTCAAATAGACAGTATACAAATAAGGAAAAATCCTATCTACAGGCTGCAGCCTGCACACTGCAAATAGGATATGATAGATGAGGATAGGATGGAGCTGAATAGTTGTTTAATAAATTATTCATTAGACACTATTGCCCACTGTTTATATTTTGCTATGCCATATTGACGTAAACTTCGAGGTCTAAGAGGACTATATCCTTAACTCCAATACCCGAACAAAATATTTATTTGAAATCTTAGTGTTTGGCAGGGGGGGGTAATTGTTTTAAGTAGCAATGAAGGTATTGTTTTCTAAAAAAAATTTTGGGCCTAACAAGACTTATATCCACAGAAACGAAGCAAAATGCTGTCGTTCTGACCATGGAGAGGGATTCTGCAATTTTTGTTTTATTTAATTATAAAAATTATATTTTATATAATCTTTCTGTTTTTTAAGAATAGTGAAAATTCAACCTGGATCCATTTAAACAATTACCCATCCATCTATCTATATCATACATCCAATCATTGGCGTACGCAGGGGGTGGGTATTGATTGGGGTAGTAACTCCCCCCTTGTGGTGAAATTTTGTATATTTAACATAGAAATATGTGAGTTGTAGCTCTGTAATCCCCACCCACTGAGCCTTGCCATACACAAGCTCTGGTAATTCTACATACCTTTAGGTGCTCATCTGTAGGTTCCGGCATTTCTTTTAGTGATGGTCCTCCGCTGGAAAAGCCAGGGATGACCATGTTCCATCTCTTTTCTATAAAATCAAATAGGTATAAGTAAATTTTACCTATAAACAAACCTTTTCACCATTACATCATTACACATGACGCCCCAGATTAGAGCCCCTAGAATTACGAGCCGGCGCATCAGCCGCCATTTTCCTACACACTTGCGGTTTCGTTTACCCTGATGATAAATACAGGTTTCCGGCTTTGGGACAACGATCGCTATTTTGGCATAAAACAATCAACGATCCGCGATTCTTCGACGAATGTAAACATTGGCGCAACTTTTAAGATGTCGCCAATAAATACAATTTGCAACCGTAGCTTAGTTTTTGATTAATGCAAAACTATAATGTAAATAATCAAAACAAACTTTACGCTGCAAACATTCTATGTTTATTCCTCGAATGATTAGAACAATTCCCAGTGGAACACTCGTCCATTTCACCCTATTTTATTAAAAATAACACACTTGGAAATCACTCAACTTTAACACAGCAGTGAATGGGATCTCTGCTACGACGGCAGGAAAATGGCGGCTGCGTGCCAGTTCTCTTTTCTGTGGTTCTCACCTTAGATGATACCACCATGACATCATAGTACGACACCATGTATAGTGACCTCATGTAAAGTTAAAACGCCCGGAGACGGGCTATAAAATAATACGGAAAAGCATCACCAGCTTTATGATTTTCGAATAATTATCTAATAATTACAGTGGAACCTCCGTAACACGAACACACGCGGGAACAAAAACTTATTCGTGTTGAAAGTTAGTTCGCGTTATACGGAAAGGATCGGATCGTGTTTTGTTCAGTTATTCATTTTGACGGGGATTCAGGAAACGGTTCGCGTTAAGGAAGTTCAACTATACTACTCGTTTTATCTAAAACAGCGTTTCTCAAACTTTGGCCTGGACCCGAACACTTCAAGCATTTACTATTCTATTGCGGATGACTAGGGAGGGGGGTCTGCAGATCTTCCCACTTCAGGGATAAGATTGGAGAATACATTTTTTACAAATAAGATTGCCAAAAGTCTGATTAATAATACTACCAGGTCTTACTAACCACTATAAGTTACAGGCGAAATAATTTTGCCGTGCTTATCATTAAAGATAGTTGATATAAGATTTCTACATTCAAATATGGATTCCTTAAATGATTACTTAGTACTGTGTGCAGTGATATAACGATAGATATCGATTAGAATTATATAGATATATATCAATAGATATATATATCGATTAAAATTATATTATATCGAAACAAGAACTATATTACATAGATGGGACTTATATCGTTTGGAAATATATCGATTAACATTATATTATATGGAGATAAGAACTATATTACATTGATTAGAACTTTCGTCTAAATTGAGATTTCACACGTCGCGGAGGGGCACATATTCGAGCTGTGACGTTGGATGTATTATTTTTTTTTGCTTCTAAAATTTCTTGAAGACCTTGGGGATCTCCACTTTTAAAAACACTGAGAGAAACACACTCTTTTAAAAACACTCTAGAGAAATGGCGCCCAACTGGGGTTCAGCGTAAGCCACTCGTGAAGTCCGAAATACTTTATAGGAATGTGAGCACGAGCTCGAAGTTTCAAATAGAATTTTAACCCCTTAACGTACGATTTAAATTTTAAAAAATTTGCAAAACTATACTATTTAATTTCCTTCGAATTTTCCTATGCACGTATTTCTACAATTTTCGAAAACGAATCACATCACGCAAAATTGCGCTTAATAATTTTTATCCAAAAAATCCTGAAACACGTATTCGACATATTTGAAAGATACATACAATGCGTCAAACTTAATCTTCAGCTTTAAACTTTAAACGAGATACAGCGGTTAGAAATCTTCAAAAATGCCCCAAATTTTGCCCTTCTTTGGCACCTGACATCTATATTAAGGCCCACGCTGAAAAACGCTCAAATACGTGTCTAACAATTTTTTGAGAGCTTTCAAATGAGACCACTCCCATTAAAATTGGCGTCGTCCAGCACAGGCCCTTCCCTAGTAAGTGACGCCGACGTCCGTATGCACCTTTCTGCAGAAGTCCTTTAGAATTTGCATATGCCGGTTGCAGTAAGGTTCGCTGTTTTCATTTGAGAAAAAAATGTCGCAAAAGCGTAAACACTTATCTTTAAGAGAGAAAGTTGATGGGTGCCAGAAATTAAAATCCATGGTTAATCAAATTACGATATCTGGGAATTAAATGTAGCAAGCAGCACTTTCTACATTTAATTTATTTAAAATTGAAACTTTCTCATTCCAATATCCTGCAATAGACGACGCACGAAACAAGGGCAATTATATATTCATCCTAGTGATGGTCGATTGTGAAATGTTTTTAAAATCGAAAGAATCGGAATCGACATAAATTTACAAGCGAATTTACGATAGGCTTGTCCTTGAACTTAAAAATCGAGAGGTTCAAATGCAACTTAGAGTTAGCATACGTTCTGTCAATGTTCGCCTGTCGTTCGTGCAAGTTATCTATTATTGCATATTTAAATTAACCAAAAATAAGCGAAAATAATTTATCATTGCAATGTTCGAGACATGATGTAAGATACGGTAAAACAATTACTATAAAAAAAAAAAAAAAATTGCCTCGTTTGCCGCGCCATCTACAGGCGCCTGCTATAAATAATAAACCAAACTCACGGTTTATAAAATTTTTTAAAATTAAGTTTTCGTATGTATACTTGAAAGAATAAATATAAAATAAAATAAGGTATAAAATTTGTCTCTCGAGAAAAGCAAAGTTTTAATACAAATTGACGTAGAAATTTTACCTAAACAAATGGGATTAAATTTTTGTGTGGCGCCATCTAGACACAAATCCTAAACTATAATGTTTTCATATTTACACAGACAGAATACATTCACACAAATCATCAAAATTAATCAACAATTTATAATGAAAATTAGGCCATAATGGATATAAATCTAAAATTAGGAACCTTCTTTGTGCCATAAAATTCAGAAACAAATAATAAGCAATAAAATTAAAAAAAGTTAAACCGAATAAAATTTGCGAATTCTTGAAAAACTTTGAAATTTAAGAAGATGCAGGAAAACTCCCTGAAATTTTTAGAAAATGTGGCGTAAATTCTGGCTGGGATAAAGTCACTGCCCCGCTTTTAATTAATACGCATTTAATACTTTATAAATTTAAAGGGACCTGGTTTCGATGGCGCCATCTATTTGTACCTACTAAGAATAAAATGAATTTTAAATGCTTACTGGTTTCTTTTAGGCCAAAAATCGGGAAAGCTTTTTTTTCAGTATATTATTTATTAGGCAGCACCTTAGTTCAGTACGTTATTTATTACTTATTTAAAAATAACTGTTTGAATCAGTATTTGTGCATGCTGCACTTCATAGCATTTGACAATTCTCAAAAGCATCAAAAGAAATTCCAAGATTCAAATGCATGGTCATCTGGAAAACGTTATTTTTTAGAATAGGTCACAATATATTATTAATAGTGTAATTAGGTATTACAGCTGAGTTAAAAAATCAAAAATTTAAAATTTTTAAATTTTTTTAAAATATTACAGTTATTAATTATAGCTCCCAGTGCCAGATATATTTCCATTTGTTTAAAAGAAATTACTTGGTTTCGAAAACTACTTGTCATTTCTTTTAATACAAAGATAACATAAGGATCGCCGAGTTGGAATTGGCGATTTGAAATTCACCATGAATACACCTGCCAAAGATGGCATCTGACCGACAGACCCTGACGTTAATAAAAAAATACGGTCGAAAGTACGCTGAGGGGAAATTATGCCGGGTAAAAGGGATAATTTTAGGGAAAAGTTTGTTTACATGTTAATGTTTTTCTAGCCGTTTTTTCCATTGGTTTGTGAGTAACGTTGATAACATACGGTCTAACTTCCATTTAACAATTTTCACGGGACCAGTGAAAATTCGCTACGTTGAGGAATTCGTTAAACCAGGGGGAACACATTCATCGGAGCTCACGAATCCAAGTGGGGGGGGTGGATCCCGGGCTCTTTCTTGGGTTGAAAATTTACATGTAAAATACGTTAAAAGTAACAACTATTACATTAAAAAAAATACAGTTTTTACATTTTCGGCCCTTCCCGAGTAAAAACCCGGGGTACACTAATGATCGGAACTGAAATAAAAAATTATGGAAAATGAAAATGTTAAAAGTACTTACCAGAGTTCTGAAAAGTACGTGTTAGTTTTAATAAATAACGTAATTACAACTTCGTAAAGAAATCTTTGATTGACGTTTATTTTGATTTTTTTGGGGGGGTTTGGCATTTAACATTGCTTTTTTGATTTTTTTAAATTCGTCGAAAAGATCATCAAATCAGCCTTAACATCAAAACGCAGTAAACGTAACATTGCTACCACGGTTAACTAGCACTTCAGAGGTTTCAGCATCAGTAATCGATGAAAGTATTAAATCAGAATGTGACGAATCTGGGGAGTAGACTTTTTCTGGAATCATGGGAAACCTACCGTTTGAGGAGTCGTGCAATAAACATCGCAAAACCTCTACCAGAACCTTACAGGATTTTTGCAAAACCTCGAGTGGTGGGTTTTCCCAGCTGCAACTATTCTGCACCAGATGACATCAGATGGAGATTCCCAACATGCGGGTATATAAACTTAGGACTTTCACGAACTCTTCATTCTGCCTTCACTTGACAAAGGGAGCAGTTAGCTCCCGAAACATCGTATTTTTAAACCTTACGCTAGTGTCAAAATAACTGTTATGTATTGGATGGAATTATCTGTGAGAGTTTGAATTTTCGTTTGTCATTTAATCCTTGTGTTTTATCATGGATTTATCTCACAATCAGAGCCGTAGCCAGGCTGGGGATAGAGGGGCCGAGCCCCCCCCCACCCCGGGGAATAGTTTTTCAAAATAAATTGATTCAATATTTTATGTAAAATTTTTTGTTTTGCATAAAAGTGTACTTGGCAATGGAAATTATTATTCGACAAAAATACTATATTCAAAATGGATTTCTATGGTAGATATTGTGTACATTATGTTTTTTTATACAGGTTCGGGTTTTCATCTAATTTATAATAATTATAAGGGGAAATTATACGTTTTACTATACCTCTATAAGTTTTCAATGCAAAATCTACGTTAAGAAATTTATTCATTAATGTTAAATATATTAGTTTACTCAGATATTTAATATACGTATAGTAATAAACTACATCAAAGCATTAACAAATTTTAAGCCTCCCCCCCTCCACTGTAACTTTTAAAGCCCTATGTAACAAGCGTCTGGCTACAGATCTGATGATTCTGATTTCTACCTGTCAGATTTCAGCCCTCCACCCCACCTCTCACATCTTGTGTCGAATGCGGGAAAAAACAAATCCCTAAAATTAAAAATTTCCCCTTTAACCCGGCATGATTTCCCTACGTGAGCACAGTAAAATCGTCCGTTTTTAACGTTGTGCATTTTCCTCTCCTTAGCCCTGTGGTTTCCAATCTTTTTTGAGCCGCGATCCAGTCTTGTAGTAACTAAGTAATCCCCTTTCGCTTTCTTTTTGGTTTTATGGCTCAAAGACTACAGTGGTCATACTGCTCCGGGAGCTACTATTTTCCGAGGAATCCGAACCTCTTAAGGCCTAGGGAACCAAACCCCGGACTACAGTGAGCAGTGCCATCTCTTTATGAGATCTCTGAGTGAGCGTTCTTTTTGCACTGCTGAGAATCGAACCCGGATTAGCGGCGCACTTGGAGAAGGCGTTACCACACTGCGCCACCGCAGGGCCCAAGTAATCAGCGATCCCCTTTTTACAGTAACCAAAAGACCTGCGACCCCCTCTGTCTGTTGTCGCCATATTTGATTATTAAAATCCTTTTTAACAGAGTAAAGAAAACACATTGAATATAAAATTTATATATATATATACGTATTAAACTTGGCTGGAGTGCATTTGGAAGAAACAGTTTTATCCTGAAGGGGAAATTGTCTTTGTGTCTAAAAAAAAGTTCTTCAACCAGTGTGTATTGCCAGTCCTCTCTTATGGATCAGAGACATGGAGTCTAACAGTTGGAGCAATACGAAAGTTACAGACAACACAAAGGAGCATGGAGAGGTGCATGCTTGGAATAACTAGGAGAGATCGAAAAAGGAACACTTGGGTGAGAGAGCAAACTAGAGTGGAGGACATCATTGTTAAAGTAAAAGGGCTGAAATGGCGATGGGCTGGGCATATTGCAAGAAGAACTGATCAACGATGGACAACAGAAATTCTGAACTGGATTCCAAGAGACCACCGAAGACCTAGAAAACGTCCTCAAACTAGATGGGTGGATGAAATAAGAAAACAGGTTGGGGTGACGTGGAAGCGAATTGCTCAGGATAGACTTGTGTGGAAAGCATTTGGAGAGACCTTCATCCAGCAGTGGATAGATAATGGTTGAATATGATGATGATGATGATATGTGTGTGTGTGTGTGTATAAAGTTAACTCCCAGTATGTGTAGGTAACTCTTTCGAAATATAAAAGTGTTGGAAACATCTAATGCGAAATTTATACCATATAAAAATAATTGCAGTTAAAAATATTTGTATCGCTTCCTGAAACATGTTCGCAACACTCATGTTGGGAACCACTGCACTAGCCGCTAGTATTCAGGTAATGGGTTGTTGCAGGGGGCACGCAGAGTGATTTTAAAATAAGATACATTGTAAAGAATCTCCTTCCTAAGAGTTTCTTATTTTCTAATTTGATTAATTTTTAATTTGTCTTCCTAAATTAATTTTATTCTCTTAATTAACTAATATATTAATTTTCATTAAACATTAGTAAAATAAGTTTTTACAATTTGGGAGAGTGCAGGCTGCATGTAGGAGTAGATTCTAGTATTACTTTCTCACAACACCTATGTAAGGTTGTCGACTTCTGCATCGGCGTATGCAGCGGGTCTTGATGGAGGTTGCAACTCCCCCATTAAAATATTTTGTATATATTCAATTTGTTTTCTCAGCATAGTAAATGGAAAGACAATTGCAAAATATTCACAATTAGTTGTTACAAACTATGCCAAGAGGGAGATAGGGAACAAGGCTTAGAGACCTGACAAGTTTTCGATACCCTCAAAATGGTAACCCATGACTAGACAAAATATAACATTATTTCATTATACAAACGTTAATTTCGTATGCCAATATCAATTTCCAAACACCAATATCTATATACAAAGATCAAAATATTAGATGTTTTCTTAATTTACATTTAAATAAAATGTTTTTAAAATCGAAAGAATCGGAATCGACATAAATTTACAAGCGAATTTTCGATATATTTGTCCTTGAACTTAAAAATCGAGATGTTCAAATGCAATTTAGAGTTAGCATATGTTCTGTCAATGTTCGCCTGCCGTTGCTGCAAGTTATCTATTATTACATATTTAAATTAACAAAAAATAAGCCAAAATAATTTATCATTGCAATGTTCGAGAGATGATGTAAGATACGGTAAAACACTTGTTATTAAAAAAGAAATTGCCTTCGTTTGCCACGCCATCTACAGGCGCCTGCTATAAATAATAAACCAAACTCACGGTTTATAAAATTTTTTAAAATTAAGTTTTCGTATGTATATTTGAAAGAATAAATATAAAATAAAATAAGGTATAAAATTTGTCTCTCGAGAAAAGCAAAGTTTTAATACAAATTGACGTAAAAATTTTACCTAAACAAATGGGATTAAATTTTTGTGTGGCGCCATCTAGACACAAATCCTAAACTATAATGTTTTCATATTTACACAGACAGAATACATTCACACAAATCATCAAAATTAATCAACAATTTATAATGAAAATTAGGCCATAATGGATATAAATCTAAAATTAGGAACCTTCTTTGTGCCATAAAATTCAGAAACAAATAATAAGCAATAAAATTAAAAAAAGTTAAACCGAATAAAATTTGCGAATTCTTGAAAAACTTTGAAATTTAAGAAGATGCAGGAAAACTCCCTGAAATTTTTAGAAAATGTGGCGTAAATTCTGGCTGGGATAAAGTCACTGCTCCGCTTTTAATTAATACGCATTTAATACTTTATAAATTTAAAGGGACCTGGTTTCGATGGCGCCATCTATTTGTACCTACTAAGAATAAAATGAATTTTAAATGCTTACTGGTTTCTTTTAGGCAAAAAATCGGGAAAGCTTTTTTTTCAGTATGTTATTTATTAGGCAGCACCTTAGTTCAGTACGTTATTACTTATTTAAAAATAACTGCTTGAATCAGTATTTGTGCATGCTGCACTTCATAGCATTTGACACATCCCAAAAGCATCAAAATAAATTCCAAAATTCAAATGCATGGTCATCTGGAAAACGTTATTTTTTAGAATAGGTAACAATATATTATTAATAGTGTAATTAGGTATTACAGTTAAGTTAGAAAATCAAAAATTTTAAATTCTTACAATTTTTTTAAATATTACATTTATTAATTATAGCTACCAGTGCATGATATATTTCAATTTGTTTAAAAGAAATTACTTGGTTTTCGAGTGTATAAGAATGTGTCTCTCAAGATGAATTGATGTAAGGATTGCCGAGTTGCAATTGGCGATCTGAGATTCAATTACTGGGCCACCCAAGCAAGATGGCATCTGACCACAGACCCTGACGTTAATGAAAAATACGGTCAAGTGCATGAGGAAATTATGCCGGGTAAAAGGGATAATTTTAGGGAAAAGTTTGTTTATATGTTAATGTTTTTCTAGCCGTTTTTTCCATTGGTTTATGAGTAACGTTGATAACATACAGTCTAACTTCCATTTAACAATTTTCACGGGACCAGTGAGAATTCGCTAAACCAGGGGGAACACATTCATTGGAGCTCACGAATCCAAGTGGGGGGTGGGATAGAACCCGGGCTCTTCCTTGGGTTGAAAATTTACATGTAAAATATGTTAAAAGTAACAACTATTACATTAAAAAAAAATACAGTTTTTAGATTTTCGGCCCTTCCCGAGTAAAAATCCGGGGTGCACTAATGATCGTAACTGAAATAAAAAATTATGGAAAATGAAAATGTTAAAAGTACTTACCAGAGTTCTGAAAAGTACGTGTTAGTTTTAATAAATAACGTAATTACAACTTCGAAAAGAAATCTTTGATTGACGTTTATTTTGATTTTTTTTGGGGTTTGGCATTTAACATTGCTTTTTTGATTTTTTTAAATTCATCCAAAAGATCATCAAATCAGCCTTAACATCAAAACGCAGTAAATACTTTACACACGGTTAACTAGCATTCGCTTCAATTGAGTGAACTCAATTGAAATCGATTTTCTAACTTAAATTCCACTTGCGGTTACAGGATAATGATGAAGAGTTTACGTTAAATGGAGTAAAATATAACACTGGACTTAATGTAACTCAAACCCGACCAATAAAAACAATAGTTAAATCGAAGTTAGACTGCGACAAGGTGTATGTTGGACAGATGGGAAGATCGATACGATCGTCTACGAGGGAAGGAGCATATGCGTGAGGTAGCTAGGGGAGACGATTCAAACCAGTTGGCTGAACATGTCTTCAGAGAAGGTCACGAACCAGATTGGCATTCGATGAAAATATTCCATCAAAATGTGACGAATCTGGGGAGTAGACTTTTTCTGGAATCATGGAAAGCCTACGGTTTGAGGAGTCGTGCAATAAACATCATAAAACCTCTACCAGAACCTTACAGGATTTTTGCCAAACCTCGAGTGGTGGGTTTTCCCAGCTGCAACTATTCTGCACCAGATGACGTCAGATGGGGATTCCCAACATGCGGGTATATAAGCTTAGGATTTTCACAAACTCTTCATTCTGCCTTCACTTGACAAAGGGAACAATTGGTTCCCGAAACGCCGGTTTTTAAACCTTACGCCAGTGTCGAAATAACTGTTATGTATTGGATGGAATTATCTGTGAGAGTTTGAATTTTCGTTTGTCATTTAATCCTTGTGTTTTATCATGGATTTATCTCACAATCAGAGCCGTAGCCAGGCTGGGGATAGAGGGGCCGAGCCCCCCCCCACCCCGGGGAATAGTTTTTCAAAATAAATTGATTCAATATTTTATGTAAAATTTTTTGTTTTGCATAAAAGTGTACTTGGCAATGGAAATTATTATTCGACAAAAATACTATATTCAAAATGGATTTCTATGGTAGATATTGTGTACATTATGTTTTTTTATACAGGTTCGGGTTTTCATCTAATTTATAATAATTATAAGGGGAAATTATACGTTTTACTATACCTCTATAAGTTTTCAATTCAAAATTTATGTTAAGAAATTTATTTATTGATGTTAAATATATTAGTTTACATAGATATTTAATATACGTATAGTAATAAACTACATCAAAGCATTAACAAATTTTAAGCCTCCCCCCCTCCACTGTAACTTTTAAAGCCCTATGTAACAAGCGTCTGGCTACAGATCTGATGATTCTGATTTCTACCTGTCAGATTTCAGCCCTCCACCCCACCTCTCACATCTTGTGTCGAATGCGGGAAAAAACAAATCCCTAAAATTAAAAATTTCCCCTTAACCCGGCATGATTTCCCTACGTGAGCACAGTAAAATCGTCCGTTTTTAACGTTGTGCATTTTCCTCTCCTTAGCCCTGTGGTTTCCAATCTTTTTTGAGCCGCGATCCAGTCTTGTAGTAACTAAGTAATCCCCTTTCGCTTTCTTTTTGGTTTTACAGCGCAAAGTATTCCAGGGTCATGCTGCGCCGGGACCTACTGTTTTCCGACGAATTCGAACCTCTTAAGGACTAGGGAACCAAACTCCGGACTACAGTGAGAAGTGCGCTCTTTTATGAGATCTCTGAGTAAGCGTTCTTTTTGCACTGCTGGGAGTCGAACCCGGATTAGCCGCGCAATAGGAGAACGCGTTACCACACTGCGCCACCGCAGGGCCCAAGTAATCAGCGATCCCTTTTTTACAGTAACCAAAAGACCTGCGACCCCCTCTGTCTGTTGCCGCCCTATTTGATTATTAAAATCCTTTTTAACAGAGTAAAGAAAACACATTAAATATAAAATTTATATATATATATACGTATTAAACTTGGCTGGAGTGCATTTGGAAGAAACAGTTTTATCCTGAAGGGGAAATTACCTTTATGTCTAAAAAAGAAAAGTCTTCAACCAATGCGTATTGCCTGTCCTCTCTTATGGATCAGAGACATGGAGTCTAACAGTTGGATCAATACGAAAGTTACAGACAACGCAAAGGAGCATGGAGAGGTGCATGCTTGGAATAACTAGAGATCGAAAAAGGAACACTTGTGTGAGAGAGCAAACTAGAGTAGAGGACATCATTTGTTAAAGTAAAAGGGCTGAAATGGCGATGTTCTGGGCATATTGCAAGAAGAACTGATCAACGTTGGACAACAGAAATTCTGAACTGGATTCCAAGAGACCACCGAAGACCTAGAAAACGTCCTCAAACTAGATGGGTGGATGAAATAAGAAAACAGGTTGGGGTGACGTGGAAGCGAATTGCTCAGGATAGACTTGTGTGGAAAGCATTTGGAGAGACCTTCATCCAGCAGTGGATAGATAATGGTTGAATATGATGATGATGATGATATGTGTGTGTGTGTGTGTATAAAGTTAACTCCCAGTATGTGTAGGTAACTCTTTCGAAATATAAAAGTGTTGGAAACATCTAATGCGAAATTTATACCATATAAAAATAATTGCAGTTAAAAATATTTGTATCGCTTCCTGAAACATGTTCGCAACACTCATGTTGGGAACCACTGCACTAGCCGCTAGTATTCAGGTAATGGGTTGTTGCAGGGGGCACGCAGAGTGATTTTAAAATAAGATACATTGTAAAGAATCTCCTTCCTAAGAGTTTCTTATTTTCTAATTTGATTAATTTTTAATTTGTCTTCCTAAATTAATTTTATTCTCTTAATTAACTAATATATTAATTTTCATTAAACATTAGTAAAATAAGTTTTTACAATTTGGGAGAGTGCAGGCTGCATGTAGGAGTAGATTCTAGTATTACTTTCTCACAACACCTATGTAAGGTTGTCGACTTCTGCATCGGCGTATGCAGCGGGTCTTGATGGAGGTTGCAACTCCCCCATTAAAATATTTTGTATATATTCAATTTGTTTTCTCAGCATAGTAAATGGAAAGACAATTGCAAAATATTCACAATTAGTTGTTACAAACTATGCCAAGAGGGAGATAGGGAACAAGGCTTAGAGACCTGACAAGTTTTCGATACCCTCAAAATGGTAACCCATGACTAGACAAAATATAACATTATTTCATTATACAAACGTTAATTTCGTATGCCAATATCAATTTCCAAACACCAATATCTATATACAAAGATCAAAATATTAGATGTTTTCTTAATTTACATTTAAATAAAATGTTTTTAAAATCGAAAGAATCGGAATCGACATAAATTTACAAGCGAATTTTCGATATATTTGTCCTTGAACTTAAAAATCGAGATGTTCAAATGCAATTTAGAGTTAGCATATGTTCTGTCAATGTTCGCCTGCCGTTGCTGCAAGTTATCTATTATTACATATTTAAATTAACAAAAAATAAGCCAAAATAATTTATCATTGCAATGTTCGAGAGATGATGTAAGATACGGTAAAACACTTGTTATTAAAAAAGAAATTGCCTTCGTTTGCCACGCCATCTACAGGCGCCTGCTATAAATAATAAACCAAACTCACGGTTTATAAAATTTTTTAAAATTAAGTTTTCGTATGTATATTTGAAAGAATAAATATAAAATAAAATAAGGTATAAAATTTGTCTCTCGAGAAAAGCAAAGTTTTAATACAAATTGACGTAAAAATTTTACCTAAACAAATGGGATTAAATTTTTGTGTGGCGCCATCTAGACACAAATCCTAAACTATAATGTTTTCATATTTACACAGACAGAATACATTCACACAAATCATCAAAATTAATCAACAATTTATAATGAAAATTAGGCCATAATGGATATAAATCTAAAATTAGGAACCTTCTTTGTGCCATAAAATTCAGAAACAAATAATAAGCAATAAAATTAAAAAAAGTTAAACCGAATAAAATTTGCGAATTCTTGAAAAACTTTGAAATTTAAGAAGATGCAGGAAAACTCCCTGAAATTTTTAGAAAATGTGGCGTAAATTCTGGCTGGGATAAAGTCACTGCCCCGCTTTTAATTAATACGCATTTAATACTTTATAAATTTAAAGGGACCTGGTTTCGATGGCGCCATCTATTTGTACCTACTAAGAATAAAATGAATTTTAAATGCTTACTGGTTTCTTTTAGGCCAAAAATCGGGAAAGCTTTTTTTTCAGTATATTATTTATTAGGCAGCACCTTAGTTCAGTACGTTATTTATTACTTATTTAAAAATAACTGTTTGAATCAGTATTTGTGCATGCTGCACTTCATAGCATTTGACAATTCTCAAAAGCATCAAAAGAAATTCCAAGATTCAAATGCATGGTCATCTGGAAAACGTTATTTTTTAGAATAGGTCACAATATATTATTAATAGTGTAATTAGGTATTACAGCTGAGTTAAAAAATCAAAAATTTAAAATTTTTAAATTTTTTTAAAATATTACAGTTATTAATTATAGCTCCCAGTGCCAGATATATTTCCATTTGTTTAAAAGAAATTACTTGGTTTCGAAAACTACTTGTCATTTCTTTTAATACAAAGATAACATAAGGATCGCCGAGTTGGAATTGGCGATTTGAAATTCAATTATCAATACACCCAAGCAAGATGGCATCTGACCACAGACCCTGACGTTACCAAAATACGGTCGAAAGTACGTATGGGGAAATTATGCCGGGTAAAAGGGATAATTTTAGGGAAAAGTTTGTTTACATGTTAATGTTTTTCTAGCCGTTTTTTCCATTGGTTTGTGAGTAACGTTGATAACATACGGTCTAACTTCCATTTAACAATTTTCACGGGACCAGTGAAAATTCGCTACGTTGAGTAATTCGTTAAACCAGGGGGAACACATTCATCGGAGCTC
>QLNU02006427.1:0-15680 GCA_006491805.2 Dysdera silvatica | reverse complement strand
AATCAATCACCACCTGTGTATTTTCTTTCTATAAGAGTTCGCTTAGTCTACTCCCTAGTTGTCCATTCCTCACGTGACTAGGACGGGGCTTAGCTTGGAGATCCAGATGACAGCGACACGCCTACTCGCTGGGTCTATTCTTTATATAGTTGAAGGAACGCTTGTGCGCCGCTCACCGAATGTGGCAGTCAGTTCGCACAGTGTTGTTCCTCTGTTCGCACGGATGTTTTTGCTCAATCATCGCTGGTCTCGATTATTTCAGCTGACGTGGACGGCCATTACGTTTTCCCTTGTGAAAGGTAATAATTGCCATGAGGTGTTCTCGATGCAACCTATACATACGAGCTGTGGTTTATTTCCAAATTCCAATTCGACAAAAATTTGGTGAGTTCGAATTTGACGAGTTATAGTTTATTTCCAAATTCCAAGTCGCCAATTTTCAACGCCGTAATTCAAAAGATGTTGAAATCCGCTAAAAATTGAAACGGTTGCAAAGTTTTGAAATGATTTCAATGCACAATTTCAGATTTCGCCGCTAGGAGTTTATCTGTTTTCTACCCCCTATTTATATAGTGAAGGAATGGTCCGATCGGTTTAAAATTTTGCATCTGTATGTAAGTCATCGAGACGAATCGATTAAAATTACAATCGAAGTTCTAACCCCAATAGGAGCTAAACTGCGTCGCGCATGCGCAGATCGACTCCAAATCAGGAATCCGTGACGAGAATGGCTGTCTGATCACTCTGCCCAGATTCGAAAATTTTCGTTCGCCATTAGTTCCCAATTTGGCCGCCAGGGGCTAAATTTTATGAAATTCAATTCAAAAATTTCAACGAAGTTCAAATAATGGCTTATATAAACTCGTGTATAACCGAGTTCATATTCATACTCGTAATATCAGAATTCATATTCATGCTGGTTATAACCGAGATTATATCCATGCTCGCTTTAACCAAGTTTATATCCATGCCCGTTATAACCGAGTTCCTATTTATGCTCGTTAGAACCGAATTTATATCCATGCTATCATTGTTGGATTTACGAAAAACCTTTACCTTACCCTTTTTATTGCGAACGGACGGTCAGACAGATAAACCGAGAGCAATAATAGCTAGTTCAATATCTATTGAAATCCGTTGATGACGAACAGAATTGTAAAGAGGTTCTTACGTCTAATCAGGGCCAGACACAGAATTTTTTTTACAAGGTGGGGTAACGCAAAGCTTGAAAATATATTTAGACCTATTCCGTGAAGTTTGTCGTCGGGTTTGGGTAAATAAGTGCACATTTGTAAGTCTTGGAGAGGGCGCACACTCTTCCTGGATCCATCCTTGCTTCCTTCCAATACACTCTCTTTCACACTTTCTTCAACGAAAATAAGAAAACCGAGGAAAATGAAAATCATTGAAAGCATATTGCAATGTCTCCGATATCATTATATCTAATTTTATTTTATTAACTTAATCACTTCAATATTTAATTAACGATCGAAGATTTTAAAAACTTATTTATTAATTTTCAATCATTTTTCGGCGAAACTAAAAATTAGTAATTAACCTTCAAGTAACTTAGATGGTCTTGACATATACTTTCAAGCCATGAACAGATTTTAAAATTTCTCAATTAAAAAAAAAAATAATAATAATAAAAATAAAGCGGAAGTTTAAAATATCCTCGTTCCATAAGAACGATGGCAACACTACGTTTTCTGCTGTTTCTTTAACAGCTCTATAATTTCCGGGTGATAATATTCGACGTACGGCGGAAGTTGAGTAAACTTGTTTAGTTTACATTTCGTTTGCGGTTCGCATTGTTCTACTGATAGCGTTTCCTCCTCCTCCAGCTCGTTTTCTGAAATCAGAAATTCGACTTCTTCTAAACTCGACGATTTTTTATTCTTGTGGAAATACGGCAAAAATTCAGTATGCCTTCGAGGTGGCTTTTGGATACCTGTATATATTAAATGATTGAAAGTAATATAGATTACCCCTATTTTAGAAAGATCAATCGAACATAATTTTTAAGTTCCAAAAAGATACTTTTTTTCCATAACAGAATTATGATCACAAAGTCTAAATAATTTCCTTAAAATATATGCATTTTATCAAAAATTAACTGAATTCGTTAGAAAATAACTATAATTAGAAAAATTACAGTAGCATGTATAACATTACAATAATAATTCTGTCGGGGAAGGATCAACTGCTATAGTATAATCCATGGGCCCCAATATGGGGGGTAGAGGGGAGCTCGAGGCCCCTAAGCCGTTTAAAATTTTCATTTGTCCGATTCTGCTATGTATTTGCTTTCAAAAGTTTTACAAGCGCATTTTAAAGTAGGGTACTTTTTAGCTCATTACTAATTGCCAAGCAGTATCAATTATTTTTGCAGCATTTTAGTATCTTGTACATTCACTAAAATGTTTGACAGCCTTGAGAAGAAGGTAATTTTTCTCAGACCCCCTCCCCCCTACTACAGGAATACTCATATGGGTGCCTATGATATAGTCCGATGTCATAAGAGGATTATTGTCAAAAAAATTAATTGAGAACATTACAGAATTATATACTATATTAGCAAGCAAAACACAATCAATCACAGTTACAAATTCAAAATTCGTTTACAATTATTTCGAGAGATATCCCACTTCTTCAGAACAAGCCAGTCTTGGGAACAGGTCTTTCAGTTCTAGCTTTTCGCTCCAACTTTTCGCACGTATTTGTTCTGAAGAAGAGGGATATATCCGTTGAAACAATTGCAAATGAATTTTAAATACATAACTGATTAATTGTGTCTTATTTTCTAATGTACTTGGCATAGTGTTTTTCGCACACCATTTTCGACGTTACAGGACTATCAAAAATTTAATTTTCGTCAGAAGAAAGATTGACAATTTCGGTTTTCTTCTTTTTTTTTTTTTTTTTTTTTTTTTAAAGTTTACGATGCTCATAGTATGTGTCAGGATTTTTCCACATCTCCCAAAGTCGGACCCTAAGCTTACCCAACAAATGCAGTACGCAGTTTTCTGTCAGATGTCCTTCCTAGTATCGCATTAACACATCGATGGCCCGATTCTAACATCATGTTGGCCAAGACAGTAGCCATGATTCGGGGCCAAAATTTTGCCAACATGTATAGATACAATCACAGCATGCAAGGCCGTAGCCAAGTCCCATTCAAAATTTAGCTTCGGGGGGAGGGGGTCCCTCAGATTTCCCCTCTGAGTACAGGCATGATGCTGGCTAAGTGGCATTTTAGTGAAAATATGGCAGCAGTCCTCATGTTGGGGAATCGCTGGATTACGTTTTCAGTTGCTGTCATAGAAGGGCTTATAATTATAGCCACTGATATGATAAAAAATTAAATATTGTAGCTACTGGTGTGATGTCAGAAAAGAATTAAATTGGTCATTTTGAAAAGGGGCCAACTCAATAGGAAAACAATAAGACATAACCCCTTTTCAAAATGACCTATTTAATTGCTTGATGTGGTAATTGAAACATGAAAGAATTGACTGCTATAGTAAGAGAACTGACTACTGTCATCAGAGGCGTAGTAAATGGGGGGAATTTATGGGGCTTAAATATAAAAAATAATACATTTTCAAAAATAATGTTCTTATTAATAACTATAATGTTAATTATAATAATAGAGATAAAAATTCTTTTTTCTCATTCGACACACCCTAAATATCCATTATTAAATTCTGGGGACCAATTAAATTCATAATTGTACTCTACCTGTGTACTATTAATAACTGTAACTGCCCCCCCACCCCCTCACTATTGAGGAATACTATTAAAATTTTAATTTCAAAAATATCATTAAACATTTCCACTAATGTAGCAAAGCTGAAAGAAACTTAGATTTTAATTTCGTTTTCTGTCAATAAATGTCGGTACCACGCAATCAATAATACTGCTTTGACAGTGCCCCTGGCGTGTGTATTGTTAAAAAAATTAGCGTCTCTTTACCTGTATATTTTTTTTCAGTCTTTGTGAAACTATCGATCTTAAAGCGTGGTGCTCAGCGTAAAACGCCATTTTCTCCGTAAAATTGTAAATCGTTCAAGTGGTTGTTGTTTTGTGATTCATTTTATTTTAATTATTTAATTAACTAATTAACATCTAATTAACAATTAATTTATGGAATTAATATTTTATAATAACTGTTGAGAATTTGGGGCAATAGATGGCGCCACCAGTTTGTCGCAATCGAAGACCTTTCGCGCCCCCTGAAACGTTGGCACGTCCCTGCAATGGATGCTTCAATAAATTTTTCTGGAAAGGTTTAATAATCAAGTTAAGTAACAAATACGGTTCAATTACGCTTCGCAAAGGGTAATCCGAGATTGAACCAAGAGTTCAACTTGACTGTAAATCTACGATACACACGTAAATAAAGGTTTTTATCTAAATTTAAATTCGTTTTTTTGTTAATGTTACATAGTGAATTTACGGGTCAAGGTTTTTAATGAATAGCAATATTTTTCGATTGATTAGCTGAGGCGTTTGAACCAAAGCCCAACCGTATTCAATGCAGCCTAACTTCGTTGATCCTGTGATAATTCCCACGCTATGCATGGTGCTCAACACTAAACGATGTATATATAACTTGGAAATCATATATTACGCCGCATGTTAACTTTCCCCAAACTATACATGGAATACTTTTCTGCATATATTTCCTGATTCATTCGCAACTATTCTTGTTTCACATCAGTGATTGTTTTCCACTTACAGTTTCTATAATGGTGTATAACTTGGTTTCAATTCAAAATGCCGTGTGTATCTTTACTGTCTTTGCGCCATAAAAATTTAACCAATCAGCAAAATCACAATGTTCTGTTGTCTTGGATTCAACGCATAATTATATTCGTTTTTTGTAGTTTATCCTTTAATGTTGAACACTGAACATGTAAAATGAAACGTGAAAAATTGACCTTAATGTGTAACTTAAAAATATAAGACAAAAATTAACATTAAGGTATATTATATATATAAGCAACACGTAAAAAAGAATCTTAATGTGTCGTTAGTTTTTATTAATTAATTTACAATACGAAACTATGTTTTCTACCTACTCTTCACGGCCGAGAGAAATATCATGGCTCTTTCTTCTCATTGTTTCTTTTCACCTGCATACAAACAGAATTAAACACTACTTTACAGCAATGAACGATACATTTCAAAATTTGACTTCAGACAAATCATATTTTTATTTTCATATGTGAAACCATTTTACATTAATCTGATTACATTCATCTGATTCATACATAAAAGGTCCCGAATAAATGCCGGAGTGCAGCTCGTTCGAGATTCATAACAAAATAACGATTGTTGACTACAGATCTTTATCCCATTCGTCCCAGTGTCTCTCCCTTCATCTCTCTCTACTGCGGTTCCCATCACTAGCCCTTTCTTTATTTTATTTTTATTTTTTTTACTTTTTAAAGAACTTAGTTTCCTTTATTATTTCGTTAATGAATTCCATAATTATGGACCACTGCAACCCATATTGTTGCGTTCCTTCTCCATTCTTATCTTTGGCAGGTAAAGGTTTTTTCACTTCTTAAAAGCTCTCTTCCTCATTTGCACCCTGTTTATATTTGATCTCAATCATCATTGTATATTGTATTATACATGTACGATTCTGATAGTTTCTAATATGGGTCCCGCCGCAAAGTGAAAGGGTTAGTGTTATTGGTTCACGATTACATAGAAGGCTGTTTTTTTTCATTTGAAACTATTTATTAATAGTTTTTTCCAAACGCATGGCTAATTTCTATGCATTGATAAGTATTTTAATAATAATTTGTACGATAAACAGCTACGAATAATTGTTAAAGAGAGTAAAAATAGTTAGTCCATCTTATACTACCTACTGCCCCTGGAATATACGTCACTTTTTATATATATATATATTTTTATATATGAACTGTTATAAATAAACAACACATTTAAACATTAAAATAATTGTTCATTGATTAACCGTCTGTCCACCACCTATTCACTGATAAGATAAAATTAAATCGCAGAGTTAATTTTTACGCATTAATTTGTGAATCCTTTTTCTGAAATTAATTATTAATGAATATATAAATAAATGAATCCAAGTGAAAACAAATACCTGAGATGTAAATATTTGTGCGGGAGAATCATTTTTTACTACAGAGTGTTGTCGAGATGGTATTAGGAGAATATCCATCGCCTCATCTCTCTCAAAGGTTACAGAACGTTTCTCCATTGGTTTCTCCTATTAAACTACAAGCCTTTTATTACAAAAGAGAGAACAGTTGATTATTCAATGGTAACTAGTTTATTTTTGAGTGACAGATGGTTGATGGATGGAATGCACTTGCAAACGTTGTTGGACGGTAAACAGTCGATTTATTTGGATGAGAAACTTAAAAACAGGTACAGTTATATAAAGTAGAAATTTTACTCTTTCTCTTGGATGGTAACAGAGAAAAATTTCATTGATTCTCGTTTCGATGATGGCGGATTCATTTTTCGATCGAAACAATTGTAAACAACTTACCTTAGTTATAACTGTGACTGTTTGTGAAACTCTTATATATTGTAAATAAATCTTCAACAGTGTATTTCGCCTATATCATTACTAAACGTTTAATTGTTGAATGATAAATAATTGATTATTAAATGGAAAATCATTGATTGTTAGCTGGCACACAGTTGATTGTCAACTGGCAAATAGTTGATTGTTAAATGTGGTAAATGGTAATTGTCCTCTGTCAGAGGCGCATAATTTTTTTGTTTTTGAATTTGTTTTTTTCATCCGTTTTTTAGGATTTTTGACACACAGACATCTGTAGTGGCTTACTTTTGTGAGTAATGGGTTAATTGATTTACCGATTGATGAAATACTTTCTATAACAACTTGGAAAACACCTGAAGAATATAAATAAGTCTATTTTATATTCTTCGCCCTGCGGTGGCGCAGTGTGGTAACGCGTTCTCCTATTGCGCGGCTAATCCGGGTTCGACTCCCAGCAGTGCAAAAAGAACGCTTACTCAGAGATCTCATAAAGATCGCACTGCTCACTGTAGTCCGGGGTTTGGTTCCCTAGGCCTTAAGAGGTTCGGATTCCTCGGAAAACAGTAGGTCCCGGCGCAGCATGACCACTGTAGTCTTTGAGCCGTAAAACCAAAAAGAAAGCGAAAGCGATTTTATATTCTTCGAGTAAATTAAAACTTTGCGGAGGTATTGTATTAAAATAATAGTTTAATTTTATTTTGTAAAAGGAAACAATTCCTTTACACGTAGCGTGACTTCAAAAATGGGCCATTTTCATCGTTCACCATGCGTCCTTGAATAAAAAAGTTATAATTCATACATTATATCATTCATTATCTTTTTCATTGCTATTTTACCAGTGTTTAACCTTTTTATGTAATTTCCTCCCTGGTACCCTGTATTTTATTTCTATAATTCATACACATATCATCTTCATTATCAGCATCATGATAATATACATATGAAATGTTTCTTTTTCATTCGAGGAAACATGCTGAAAAATTGGAGATGGCCTTTTTTTTTTCTTTTTTTTTTGAAGTTACGTTACTCCACTGCATGAATTATTAATATTGATTTGTCACACACGCAAGTTCATAATTCCAGTTTCTCTTAAAAGACGTTTGTTTTGTAAATATTACGTCCTAAAACTGCTCTACGGGTCGTCTGGGATAGGACCGATGACTCATTGTGACTTCCAAATCACGAAATATTTACCCTTAACTCAGCTTATTAGGAGTCACCAGCGTAGCAATTCAAAAATCATGGAGGGTTCAAGTTGCTTTAAAGACAATCATGGGATGCTGATCGGTATGGTATGGTATTGTGCAAAGATTTAATGGGAAGGGTGGCCACTGAAAGGGCATCCTGTAATCCCAGACAGCTGTTAACGTCAAGATAACTTCACGGTCAATGGGCGAAGGGATTGTCTATCCGTACTAGCGTACAGAGACGCACCGCTCGCACTGGTGTTTTCATTTAACGTAAGCGTCACGTAAATCGTTAAATTTAACGTAAACGTCACTTTCTCGGTTTACGTGACGTTAGCGCCACGTAAACCGAGAACAAATCCACCTCGGAGAGTGGTTGAAATAGATGGATGGCACGGAACAACACGCCGGGCTGGCCGATGCTCCTACAGGATCCCACCGGACACCGTTGGACAGGTGTAAAGTGCCGCAAAACGGCAGGGAACGGACACGAGCTGGCCCTGCAACCAGAGCGAACGAAACACCGTCCATCCATTCTATCCAGACCGTCTAGCCGATGTTCTATCCGCGGGCATGAAAGATTTCCGAAGGCGATCGGCGCCACACGCAGACGGAGACTATGGTTTAACAACGCAGAACGGCATAAACGAAGCCCGAACGACCTCGGAGACAAAGACCGGTCCGCGAGGAGAGGCGGAGCCATGACCCAGTATAGCGGGCACAAACATCAATCCACCGCAATCCGGCGGACTAGTCAATGTCCCATACACTCGGACATAAGCGAGCAGGAACCAAGACACGCCAGACTCGGACCGCAGCGGAAAGATGTCCGTACGCCACAGAGATGAGATCGAACTCCTACAATGCGGATTATAGAAAATAATGTGTTCTTATAGCCAAGGGGGGTTTAAACCGTAATCCCCTTTCACCTTGTTGGGAGCTTGACTCGTAACCCCCCCACACACACACTTTCCAACACGTCTGACTGGGAACCGAACTCAAATCAGTGACCTTACAGACCCCGGCCTTTGTCGTTGAGTCAGCGAGGTCCTTAAAAATAGCTTTTATAAAAACTAGACTAAACTTCAAACTGAAACAAATATCAAGTGTAAAAAACGGAGAAGAGCACCGCTCGAAAGACAGTCGTAAATTCAATTCTTGAAGGCGAGGGGGACGCATCAACGCGTTTCAAGCAGACGAGGCTATCCTTTGCCACGAATCCACTTCAGCAGTTGATGACGTCAGGAAGTAGATAGACTTCAGCTTGACTTGTTGATACACTTCCATCGATTAATAACGACGCTTTGCCTGTTCAAAACGCGTTAAACCATTTTTCTTGAACATCTATCTTACACGCATTAATGTCGTTTCACTGAAAAGTTTTATAAAATAAATATGCCATAATAAAAACAATCAACCAACAATAATTCCACTATATGTGAAAATATTTGTGAAACCACAAAAACTTTAATTTTATGAGCACATCATTGCAATAACTTAAAGGGGCATACAATCCAAATAGTGTTTAAATGCCTCATTTCGGAGTTTTCGTCATACTATTGCAATCGCAGTGCTGTAGTCAAGGGAGGTTTTGGGGGTTACACTCCCCATTTGGGAAAAGTCCAAATTGCAAACCAAAACGAAGTAATTTCCGAAAACACTTTCTATCTGTTGTTGTTATTATCAACTCCAAACTTTTGAACACCCCTTTTTTAAAATCCCGAGCACGCACTCGGTCGCCTTTATCATCATTACTATGTGCACGGTTGACGTCATAGAAGTTCTTTGGAACACGGTTGTGGAAGTCTGAATTGCACGGATGTGAATGAAATATGTTTTTAATTATATCAACCTTATGAAATTCAGGAGCTTGGAGAAGCACAAAGAATTTTTTCTTTTCTTTCTTTTTTTTGGCGGTGAATTCATGGCAGTTTGAACAGCAACGGTGAAAACCTAAAATAGACATTTATATATTTTAGGTAATTTATTATTATAAAATTCTTTTAAACTACATTTATACAAACCTATTCAAGCCTCTATCATCCAACACTTTGAACAGTGGCTCTGTTTTGAGAATATATGTACACGGAATACACCACCATATACTATTTTACATCGATGGGTATATATATATATATATATATATATAGCGATGAGTACTACAAAAATGCTCTGCATATACTACAGAGAATATTTCGGAAGTACTTTATACATACTATAAGAATAATATTTTGGAAATACTCTATACTAAGGAAAATACTTTGGAACCAGACCAGTTATGAGCTTTTAGGGGTTGGTAGGTCAAAAGTTAAACGAGTAATTAATTATTTAGCGACAACCGTGGTGTTCATTAAAAATATAATTTGTCTGAAGTGATGTTCACTAACGGCACAAATTATTGTCTGATAAATTATTAGTCAGATGCGTAGAGCAGAAGGACGTAAATTGCCTGCTTTCTAGCCTTCATAATACAACAATACACATAAATTAATTGTCTGCCACCTAGCGTGTTGATGACGGAGTTTGTATTATTTATCGTGCCTTCCGACATGTGCATTAACATAAGAGCGCCAAATATTTAACTAGCAGATGAAGTGCCTATAGAGTTTGACTTGACATGAACAAAAGTTTGTTGAAGTATTAGCCGCTAGAAAGCAGCTCGGTATTCCCATATCTGGGGAAAGGACGATACCCGAAGAAACGCTGGAGAGCTATGAGAAACTAGGACGAAAAACAGTCAAAGGAAAAGACCAGTACCCTTGAAGAAGATATCCAAAGTGGAAGGGAAGAGTCGCTAAAGGTAATCATTCCTGTCAACAATGGAACAGCCCATTGTCACTGATGCCAGATACCTGTCAGATTTATTAACACGCTTACATCTTTTAAGCATTCCTTCTTCTTAGATGAACATTCTAAATATGCCACCGCTCCGATTTTTTCCGCCATGTCCCATCCAATACTCCATGTAATGACTTCTTTCGTCGTTGAGTCCCTAAGATCTTTCTTCAAACCTAAGAAATAATAACGTAACTCATTACATAAAAGCATATATAACAAACAATATTATAAAAGTATTAATGTTTTTAAATCTATTTTCTCCTGCCTGTTGAAGATTTACTCAAAATAATTACTTTTTTAAAAATGAATCAGAGCTGGTGAGTTACCTTCCTAAAAAGAACCATACTGCTCATCATTCCTATTCCACCGTTAATCTGGAGTGCATTTGTATTCCCCTGTCTACATTCGTTATCACTTACTTTATATCCTATTCTTATCATCTCAGTCAATGACAAGTGAATTTCTTCATTCAATCCTACTTATCACAGATATAAAGTAGCCTCTTATCAGTTCGGCTATTGACTTGTGAATCATAGGTTGTGAATTTTATAATATCAACATCATATTGAGCGAACGCGACTTTTTTTAAACAGGATAATATTTTAGGCAGAGATGTTCAATAGCTTGGGATGGTAGTTGACTTATAAGTACAGTTTCTTTTCAGTGTTTTTCGCAATTCCATATATTTTGTCGTCCATAATTTTGATGTCCCAAATCTAATATATATTCTGATGGCGTAAGGACATACAGGGTCATTCTACTCTTCTTTGAAAGCTTTTACGTACGTCTGTAACTCATCCCCGTTAAGAGCAAAACGAATTGGGCGAGCTTTTACTTTTCAGAAAATAGTTATAAGATTTTGTGGTAATATCATGGAAAAATGTATTATTTTAATTCTTGCCAGTATTCAAATAATTGGAGTACTGTTTTTTTCTTACCTTGTAACCATGGGCGTCTGCCCAATTTTTTGCAAGGGTGGGCAAAGATTACTTCAGCAGAAATAAAAAAAATCCATTAAAAATATCACGATTAGATTAATTGATTAATTAATTAAATTATTTAATGGAATACTTATTTAAATTATTTAATTAAATAATTATTTAAATTATTTAATTAAATAATTATCTAAATTGACACTGTATATATCTTGTCTACCAAGTTTTTTTAAAACTAACCTTTAGACTGGTTGTATAAAGCTTGATGTCACGATTAAATTATTTCAGGTACACATTTTAGCATATACAAAACGATTTTTTTAAAATCAGATATGGGAGAGATATATCTATAGGCAGAGATGCCGGTGCTCTTGATCATTGTGGACCAGGTTAAGAACCACTGATCTAGATAATGCAGTAAAACTTGTCTAAATCAACCATCACTTGTTCTTCTAGAAAACTAACCGTTTTGTGGGGTGGCCAGTGCCATATTTCCCAATATGTTATACTAGGCTATAGACTAGAGCGACAAAATTTTGTGTATTGAGTCTGATATAACAAAATCAATACCATATGATGATATAATCAGATGTTTTGGCGAGAAGAAAGCTAGACGTCATGTTTTCCATTTAAATACCAGTGTTCGATGGGCTTTTATTTTTTGCTAAAATTGAAATTTATTTCAGTAAAATTGAATTTGATTTATTATGCGCAAAGAAGAGATAATACTTCAATATAAGTTAATATTGTTTAATATTTATGTTTCAATTTATGAGTTTGTTTTTAAACAAAGTTATTGTCAATATAAAAGTTTTTGACGTATATTGAATGTAACAATTTCTATGTTCCTATTACTGATTGGGGAAGGAGGCGGATAGGAAGTGGCGGCAAAAAAGCAGTATTGGGGAGGCAAAATGGTAAATCCGCCAATGTGGGTGGCCGCAGAACGTTTCTGATGTTGAACTTTTCAAAATTATAAAACTAAATTTGAATTTTCATAATATCCCCAATACATTAAAAACATGTATATCAACGTAAAAACATACATAAAACCGTACATACACGTAAGGATATATAAATAAGCTTATGGAATTGATAAATTTTCAAAATAGAAATATTGAGTTAATTTATTTTACCGCACAGTTTATAAAAAATTCAGAAATGATAAGGTGCGATATATATACGTATAGATATTTATATAGACAAATGTCTAGACAGTGTTTCTCAAACTCTGGTCACTTACGGAGCACTTTAAGCATTCTTTTATTTATCGTGACTAGGGGGATTTCTCCCCCCCATTAAAAAATACATTACATGAAATTAAGGTTGCCAACTATGATTAATAATATTCAGTCCTACTTAGACACCGTTATACTAATCCCCCCCGCCTCCCCCAAGCAAAGACATAAAGTAACCCTCGATATATATGTGATTTATTGGAAGGCTTATATACGTAGGCTATATAAGAGCTTCGGCAGAAGAGATTTATTCATCCCTTGAAATATAATTTGTAGTTAATTTTAACTCCTTTTGCCATAAAATTTTTTTACACTTTAGAAAACACCATCTTTTGGCAGAAAATCTCTAAAATATCCGACCATGTTCTTAAAACATGGGTTGGTTGCCAAACTCACCTGAAACAAAATAATTTTTAGACTAATGCTATTTGATGAAAAGAGTGTCAGCTACGATCGTATTTTATCAAATTTTTAATGAAAATGACATCATTGATTTAATATAATAATAATATGCAATGTGGAGAGCATGTCTGAGAATTCAATTCATTCACGAAACGCCGAAAGGTAAGGTTTATATCAAGTAATGTTTATGGGAAATACTTTAAATCTCACCTGAACCTAAATTGTAGCTACACCGGTTATTTCTAGTTCATTTTTTCTTTTTGAAATTTGATGACGATCCTGTGGACGACTGGATAAGCCATTGCTAACCACACTTTGAGAAACACTGGTCAAGAGGGTCAGAACTCTAATTTGACGCATTTACATACTTTGTCTCTAAAAATTTTCAACGTAAACTTTTCACGGTTAATAAAGGTGAAACATGTATGAAAACATAATTTGTTTAGAAACTGATACATTTAAAAACACGTAAATTTTCACCTTTATAATGTCAATCAAAATGCTTACTCTTATTTCCATTCATTACAGCAGTGCGGTGGTGCAGTGTTGTAACGCGTTCTCCTAGTGCGCCGCTAATCCGGGTTCGACTGCACAGCAGTGCAAAGAACACTTATTCAGAGATCTCATAAAGATTGCACTGCTCACTGTAGTCCGGGGTTTGGTTCCCTAGGCCTTAAGAGGTTCGGATTCCTCGGAAAACAGTAGGTCCCGGCGCAGCATGACCACTGTAGTCTTTGAGCCGTAAAACCAAAAAGCAAGCGAGC
The DNA here is from genome assembly GCA_006491805.2 of Dysdera silvatica. Taxonomy (NCBI): domain Eukaryota; kingdom Metazoa; phylum Arthropoda; class Arachnida; order Araneae; family Dysderidae; genus Dysdera; species Dysdera silvatica. Next base: position 1,757 of record QLNU02006427.1, on the reverse strand, counting down.
ATTCATTATAAATTGCACGGAAAACAAACTTTGCTGTTGAAACACAAAAATATATATAGCTACTCAAATTTATAAGAGAATACAGCAATTTTTAAATTTCCGTATTAATATAAAATGTTACATTGCGTACATACTTAACAGATGTTTATGCTTAAACAAATTTGTAACACTTTCGAATTTATAACGTTCAATAAATTTGATTTTGCAAATCCACCCAAAATATGCTATCGCATTATTCAGAATTTTTTAACTATAAAATTTATAAAGATTTCGTAATTAAACCAGTTAAGATGTTATTTAATAAATTAGATCAACATAAATTCACAATTTATAAAATAAACTTCATAATAATTTTGCCTCAAAGTAAATATCAATGTACTCACCTTTATTACCTAGATTTGGGTCTCGAAACTGTTATTCTTATAGATATCTATCAGTCTGGACTTCTCAGAAATTCACAACATTAGGCCACGTTGGCCTCACTGACCCCGGAGAGTACTTCGTGAAACCGGCGTCCTGTCCTTACCAGGATCGCCAGTACTGTGGTTACTATTACAATTTCCCCATTCAGGGAAGAAGGAAAAACATGTAAACTAAAATGCAGTACTGGAAAGAAAGTTCATATATGTGATGTAAAATGTCTGCTTGATGTTTTTCACACATCGTCCTTGGTGGAGTCGCAAGGGACCTTTTGACCTCCAGTGATCTGAAGAATGTGAAGTGCTTGGTTATTGCATCCATAAATTTAGTCCTATACTGCTTTTCTTGGAAAATCGGCTTATACTTGTCCAAGTGCAGGGCGTGATTACAATGAATGGCTATTACTGAGAAAGGTTAAAATAGAGCCATAGCCGCATCTGGGTTTCTGGAGATTGCAAAGTGAAGGAAACAAAAAGGGTGAAGGCAAAAAACAGAACATTACAACATTGGCGTACGCAGGGGGTGTTGATGGGGGTTGTAACCCCCCATTGCAATGAAATTTTGTATATTTAACATAGGAATATATGAGTTATAGCTCTGTAACCCCCCCCACCATTGAGCCTATAGCCTCCCCTTACAAACTTCCAGCGTACGCCTATGCGTTACAATGTCAACGGATGGTGGTCATGCTGTTCTGAACAAGCTTCGGTAGGGTAAAGTTTATAGGGATGACATCACCTGAAAGTTTACAACAATATGGGACAGAAAGGCATATCAAAAGATGAATAATTACAGGTCTTTGTCTCACGGTGTATTATTGTTTTGAAATGATGATTGAATTGTGTTCGGGGAAGCCTAGTCATTAATTTTGAAATTATTAAAAAGTGTAGTTTTACTTTTTTTTCGATCGCACTTCGCGGATGCTTTTAACATCAGGAATTAAGCAAACGCCATACCGCAACAGCCGGCAAACAGTATAGTTTAACTTTTAATATAACGCATCTTTGGAGGGTATTTTTTTTTTAACTTTTTAATAATTTTTTCGATTTTGATGCGGGGGGAGGGGGTCAAACACCTAACACCCTCTCCTTGGATACGGCCTTTCTCACGTTTGACCTATTGGACCCAACAAAACAAAACATATACAGCGAAAATCGGTTATAACGACCTTCAAGGGAACCGTGCAAATTCGGTCGTTATAAAAGATATATTTTTAAAATCATAATAGCCTGCAGTATAGTACACTCTAGAGTTTTATAAATTATTTTGATAGTAAAAAGTATAAACTTTTTGGTTTCAAAATTAAATAAAAACATACTTAATTATAATGAATTTAA
>QLNU02006421.1:0-23221 GCA_006491805.2 Dysdera silvatica | reverse complement strand
AAAACCAAATGACTAATAAATATTATCAGAATATGCTACTATGTACAGTTAAACTTTTAAATACCAGAAACTGTACCTTACGGTGGCACAGTGCACTAATTTTCGTTCGCTTAGTGTGCCGCTAATCCGGGTTCGACTCCCAGCAGTGCAAAGAACGCTTACTCAGATCTCATAAAGATTGCACTGCTCACTGTAGTCCGGGGTTTGGTTCCCTAGGCCTTAAGAGGTTCGGATTCCTCGGAAATGCACAGCATGACCATTGTAGTCCTTGAGCTGTAAAAACCACAAACTGTGGAATCTTGAATTTCACGAAAACTAAAAAAACGCAGAAGGACAACACTGACATTAAAAAAAAAACTCATTTTCCACACAGTGATACAAACGTGTATTACATTACTAAATAAGCATTTTACAGTAGGATTACCTTGTCTATGGGTGATAATTTCCAAGAGCAACGTCGGATAATAGTGAACCCTGGCCTACGTTGTAGTATAACGAAATTATTTATTAATATATATGCCTTATGATAAAGTTTAATTGGTAAATTTACATACAATAAGCCATTACCAACACTAAGTAACAACAATATATGTAATATATTTTATTGTTAAATACAGTTATGTAAAATTACATTGCTAGCTGTCGGCATGAAAAGGAAGTAATATAAAATTACATTGGCATCTATCAGCACAAAAAGGGAGTAAAATTTTACAGAAGTTCGAGGAAAGAGTTGTTTCAATATTCAGACAGAAAAACATTTCCATATGGATAATTTACTGTGTTTTTGCCCTTGCGTTATTATACTAATGCTCTTTTTCTTGAATGGATGGAGTTCTAACGCGCCGTTACCTTCTGTGGTGAGGCAAATTTAAACTTTGGCATATAGTTTAAAATATATTTTCTGCCAAATCCAAAAATATTTTCTGATCATGGCAGTATTAAAATTACTTAAATATATGAAAATACGAATTAGGTGGTCAATAAAAAATCGAGAATCGGTGAAATTTCAGCACCGCAAAATTCATTACGCCCCACTATGCCATATATTTTTTAAAAATTTTGTATAAATTATGATTAATCACATTTTCATAATATATTCATATTTGATTTAAAACGGTAATTTTTTTTTTCAATTCTAAATGATAGAGGCCCTGTGGTAGTGCAATAGCAATATATCACCTAATCGTTACTCTGAGTTTGATTCCCTGACAGTGCTAAAAAGAAAAGGAAAAAAAAACAAAACTTATGAACCAATCTCTCACTGATGTCCTCAGGTTTGGTAGATTTTCCTGACAAGTCACCTGCCTAGTTATACATGCCCAGAGTTCGGTTATAACAATCATGATGCATATGAACTCGGTTATAACGTGCATAATAGATATGAACTTGAATAATTAATTAATAAAACTATTTGGAAGTAAACTCTAATTCGCCTATTTATGACTCGTTAAATTTCAATTTGCCAACTTTTAATGTAGAAATTCATATAGAAATCAATTGTGCTTGTTGAAACAGAGTTCATAATGAATCATGCTCGTTATAATCAAGCTCCAGACATGTATAACCACGCAGGTGACTTGAAGGACAAACAACCTGCTGCCCTGTCTGCGGGTTGGTTCCCTAGAAATTAAGAGGTTTGAATTCCTTAGAAAAATGTAAAGGTAATGGGTTCACTATCCTGCAGTGGCACAGTGCTGACACATTCATCTATCCTTCAATTAATCCGTGTGTCACCCCTAATAGTCGTAAAATACCTCCAGATTTTCTCCCCATCATAATTCAGGATTTGATCCTTATATTCCTCAAAAAAAAAACCCGTTATGATGCAGAATGCTATTAATTGTTCTTGTGCCATAAAGCCAGACACGCATTAATTTTTGTAGAAAATAATTGTGTTTATATTTCAATTTGTAAAAGATCCTAATCTGCTCTTGCTTATAAAAAATTCAGAGTTCCCACGTAACCTGGAATTGTAGGGGAATTTGAACTTGTCCCTAAAGGTCAGGGAAAAACAAGATTTTTTTTTGGTCAAAACCTGGAAAAGGCAGGGAAAACTTTAATTTGTGTTTTGAAAAGCTGAACCTCCCACAAATGTTAGGCCACTTTCAACTGAACTTCAATCCAACTTCACAACCGAAATTTTTTTGAAAGTTTTGTAATTGGTCAAGGAATTTTGCTGAAAAGGTTAAGGGAAAAACCTGGAAAAGTCAGTGAATGTTTTTCTCCAAGATGAGTGGGAACCCTGTTTATTATTGCTTCTGACTGTATATGCGGAATAGTTTTTGTTTGAAATTATTGTAATTTGCATTCTGTTTATTATGCCTAGCTTAATACCAGAATCTGCAAGTTGGTTACTAACACAGAATCGAAATGCTGAGGCTATTAAAATGTTAAAAACTGTTGCCAAAGTCAATGGAAGAGAATTTCCTGAAGAATATGAAGATTGTGCAATGGTGAGACTGAGTTTTAAACCCTTTTTTTTTATGAAAATTCTACTATTTATTTCTCGCTATTCCCTGCATAACAATAATAGTGTGGACTTGCAGAAAATGTTCTTACCACTGCTAAGCCCCTTTTGCAGTGTAGTGGCAACTCGATTCATCCATCTTATCATTAATCGGGGGTTGATTTTAATGGTACCATAGAATGTATGCTGCTTTGTACTTTGGCTCCATGGGCATTGCTATATGCAGAAAGTTTATAAGTGGGGAGAGGTTTATAGAGATATAATTATGTATATTCACATATGTACAAAAAAATTTCTCAAAAATGCAAAATCTTGCACTACAGCATTTGTAAATGCTAAGAATTAATATTGCATTTAATACAGTTTAATCCTCTATTATTATTAATTTAAAAAATGGTGGCTTGCCCACGTGCAACCGATTGACTACAGATTTTTCACTTCTAGAAGTTGGCACCTATGCTATAGAATTTAAAATTTTAAGAATCGTTCCTATATTTAAAAAAGGATCAAAATTAAATATCTCCAATTACAATGCTGTAAGTATTTACAAAAACTTTTTACGAACGTTTCATCATCTAACCATGCCATAACATAGGTGTTACTGTTAATATGTACCATTTGTTTGTGTTTGTTTGGTAATAGCAATTTTTGTATTTTGCCATGTATAATAACTTGATTATATCTTATTGCTGTATGGTTTTCTTTTTTCTTTACTTTTTATAATTTAAGTTATATGTAATATAAACAAAATGTAAAATATATTCTCTCGGGCAGCATGGGCCTTGCCAGACTTCGTCTTTACCCATTATTGCCCAGGTGGACATGAACTACTTATCGCTAAATGTAACCACACTATATCTCTTTACAATTGTTCATAATCTCTCCAAAAATAAAGTTATACAAAGAAATATATAACAGAGGCAGTTGAAAAGGAAAAGTCATGACAGAAAATGGCATGGACAAATTGCAAAATTTAATTTATATTTTATAATCAGTTTTTCTTTATTGTAGGAGAAATTGACCAACGAACAAAGTGATCCTGTTACCACTGTTTTAGATCTGTTTAGGACACCCCGACTGAGGCGAAATTCCTTAATATTAGCATTAACATGGTAAATATTTCTTGTATTATCAAGTAGTTATGTCCGCCAATTTCTTTTGGAAAGGTATGTAAATGCAGTAAGTAATCTAAAACTGGTAAACAAACTGGTAAAAACAAATCAACACTTATGTAAAATATGCATATTTTTTTTTTATGCACTTTTAACATGTAAAGTAATTAATAAAGTGCAGCATATATATTTTAACTTAGTACAGTTAAAAATCCAGTTTTATGTGCATGTAGTTTTTATGCTTTAAACTTAGTTTTTTCCTTAAATATAGTTACTTCATCCTTTAATCTTTATTATTAATTCTTTTAAACAGTTGTCCCTTTAAACATAATTTTATTTCATCCTTTAAACATATTTTCATTTCTTTCACAAAGGCTTTCACGGCTTCCTGTAGTATTTTCGCTATATTCAGTACTTTGCAGGATATTGCTAGGGCCCTCAGAAAACACACAGCATTTTCGTCTAGTGTTACACCAATTGCCCCACAAAAAATCGATTTTAGAAATGCGGCATTTTTGCCATACATTCAGGGCATCACTGACAAATTGGCTGCATTTTGGCTGATCTTCCGATCCCAAAACAAAATTTGTGATATTTTGACAAACTCGAAACAACCATGTGACCCCCCTCAAAACTGCCAGGGTTTATAAGATCCCCCACTAGTGTGGTAAAGTTTATATTGGATCGACGAGGAGATTAGTGACCACCCGGGTCCGTGAACATCAACGGTATATATATGCTTAAAACAGCCTCTGAAATTTGCCCTGGCATCTCATGCTATTGAAAACAATCATGATATTCAATTCTGTGACACAAAGGTTATAAAAAAAAAAAAATGGCATATTGGCCTCTATTATACAGGGCAGCTATTGCTATTAAACAAAACCCAGACAACTGTAATCAAGAGGACTTTATTTTCCTTCATGACGCGTGGTTTTCCATCCTAAAAATCAGACAGAGGTTCGATTCTCCAACTGCCAATGTAAACTCAGTTCCTCCTCAGCTAATTGGTGACAAGCATAAAAGGCATGCAACATTGACGAATGATAATACGCAACACTTGCTTTGGCCTATTAACATCTGGTTCTCACAGCCCAGCCCATCGGGTCAGTATATATACTTGTATATATACAAGTATATATACTTGTATATATGAAGCTGTTCTCGCACACATTTTTATTACCAAACAACCAGGAGAGAAGTCTATTTGTAATGGGACCCTAGTCGGTTGTTTTTAGTTTTTTAATTTTTTACTTCTGATCATGATTATGAACACAGGTTTGCAGTGAAACGTTAACCTCGATAGAATTGACACGGCGGAATATCCCACCAAGTACTGAATGTACTACAAATAAATTTATTTTAATCCTTTAAGCATAGTTTCATTTTATCCTTCAAATATAATTTTACTTCATCATTTAAACATATTTATTTCTTTAATTCCAAGCACCCCAGTGTTTATAACCATCGCCTTTAGGCTGGGTTCAACTCTTAAGTTTGGCTGTGTATAAATATATTATGGTGTATAGGTTATATTAAGCGACGATCTCATATCAGTTAACCCATAATATAGATCTGGGTTCTAAATGTACAAAACAAACTGAATAATGCGATGAAGCAACATTATGATGCTGTTGTCAGCTTTGAATGCTAGTTAGTGGCAAAGGAAGAGGGAGTCATTAATATATAACGACGCATATTTAAAATGTGCAACAAAAAGAGATTCGCAGTTCAAATATTTCCCCAGTGCGAACTAGCCTCCTTGAATCCAATCTAGTTTGGATTTGTTTGGGTTTCAGTTAGGAGTAGCTTTAGACATTTATTGGCTCTGGGTGCCATTGGTGTGTGCAGAAAGTTTATAAACTGGTTAATTACAGGGTTATAAAAGGGGGGTTTACAGAGATACAACTCGATATATTCATATTCATATATATACCGTAATAGAGGTTATGACTCTCATCACGCCCTGCGGTGGCTCAGTGTAGTAACACATTCACCTAGTGTGCTGTTATCTTGGGTTCAACTCCCAACAGTGCAAACAATGCTTGCTGAGAGCTCTTTCTCATAAGTTCGCACTGCTCATTATAGTCTGGGGTTTGGTTCCCTGGGCCTTAAGAGGTTCGGATTCCTCGGAAAATTGTAGGTCCAGAGGTTCGGATTCCTCGGAAAATTGTAGGTCCAGAGGTTCAGATTCCTCGGAAAACAGTAGGTCCTGGCACAGCATGACCATTGTAGTCTTTGAGTTGTAAGACCACAAAACAGACTCTTTCATCACCCTTCCCCTGCCTATGCTAAGTGGAGATTGCAACTATATTGGGCCTTATGATGTCACAGTCATAACACATTCGTTTAACATTCCAGTAATCTGGCTTTGACATTCAAAGGTGCTTACCCAATGTACTCCTGGGGTTGGTTTTCTGGACCTTAATAGCTTTAGTTTCCTTAGAAAAATGTCCAGCCACTGCCTACGATATCATATTGGTTATGTGTCCACCTATTGTGCCATTATTTGGTTCACCATATACACAGCCATAGTTTGGTTCACAGGACAGCAGAGGTTTGGATTCTGGGAAAAACTGTAGGTCCCAGCACAGTATAGCATGACTTTTATTTTTTTTAACATGTTTTTGCACTGTGAAAAACAGGCAAACAAAGCAACTGTTTTATGATACGAAGGCATAGATTGGGGACCATAACCTCCTTCGCTATTGGTGGGAAATTTTCATTAGTTATCCGTAGCCTCCTATTAGAAAATAAAATCCAGTACTGTAAACCAGTGGCATAGCTTTAGAATTTGGGCCCCAATACAATCGCTTGTAGGGGGGACCTCAATCCCATACTAGAATCCCATAATTATGCTAAGGGGCCTCAACTTCTCAAGGCCCCAAATTAAGGCACCAATGCAACTGCATTGGTTGCATTGGCGTCGCTACACCACTGTTGTAAAATCCCTTTAAATTACATCTCTCTCTCTCTCTTTTGTAAGATTCTAACTAAGCCTACTTTCGAAGGTAAAATGAAGTGTCGGAAATTGAAGAAAGTGTACAAAATACGTTACAATGCATGAGGAGACATGTCAAATTATTGGGATTAATGACAAGTAACGGTTAAAATTTACGGTGGCCACCGGCCCCAGGGTGACTAAATATCGGAGAATGGTGATTAAAAATACTTCAGTCGCCATCACACCCTCCACTTCATTATTTCCCAATGCAATCCTGTCCGTTTTGACTCTGCAGGAAGGTTATATTCTGAAACGCAAACTATTTATTATTCTTCATGAAAAATGTTAATCAAACGAATCCTCCTAAGGCTGCAGTATTTAAAGGTTTTGTGACTAAAATAAAGTGGCCTTTAATAAAAAGGGCCTTGCTGGCCAGTGGCAACTAATCAAATACCCGAGTTTTAAACTTTAATGACAAGGACTGCTCTTATAAAGGCATGACCATCAATGATCCCAGGTTCTTGGTGAAGAGGGAGAAGTCAGAGCAGTGAAGAGAAATCCAGATGCAGCCTGGAAACATTTCCAATGCAGAAAGAAGTTTCCGAGTTATAGTTCCAAAGTTATAGATGACTGAATATCGCTAAAGTCGGATTTAGTGTACTATAAAGAGAAAATAAAGATGGATTTAATGTACTATAAGCTTTATAGCTTTTAATTTTTGTATTGGCTAGTGTTTTCTGTGTGTCGAGCTATTTTTGTTGGATGCATGCCTTAACGTGTGAATGCATTTCAAATGACGTATTTGAGAATAAAGCTACTTTTCAATGATTTGTTTTAAATTGAAAAGCACATATTTTCTTTCTTTTGTGTTCGTAGGTTTGTTGTTTATTGTTGCTACCATACGAATACTCAAAATGCATCGAATTTAGGCACAAATATCTATGAATCTTTCACCTACAGTGCTTTAGTTGAAATTCCGGCACAGTTTGTTATTTTCTTTGGTATCGACTGGTTGGGAAGAAGATGGCCGTTGGTGATCTCTGCATTTTTAGCTGGAATTGCAGGCTTATTTATTATGTGCCTTCCACAGGGTAAGACATAAATGTTATTCAACTTCGAGCATACATGATATATAAATTTGAAACCTGTATCTCAAAACTGAAAGTTGTTGGAGAATCAAAGCGATTACTTAATAAGCCCATGGTGTGTATGCTTTTTCTTAAGTGAGGTGAATGTGGAACTCTCACGAGGTCTAGAAGAAAAAGAAAAAAATCTCCCTATTGTTGTGCAGCAGTAACGCATTCATCTCTTGTGTTATTAACTACGGTTCAATTCTAAAGGTGACTTAAAATGCATTCCGTCATTTTGCCCGTCGTAATATGAGGTTTGGTTCTCTAGACCAGTGGTCCGCAGAAAAATCTGAACATTATTTGCATTTTTAATGTTTTATTATTAATAAAACAAAAATAATATTTTAAGAAATTCTCATATTCTGAATGACAATTTTTGCCTTTATATTGCACTAAATGTGGTCCGCGGCATTTAAAATTATAAATTTAGTGATCCACAAAGTCCAAAAGGTTGGCGACTGCTGCCCTAGACAATATATAGGTTCAGATTCCTCAAAAAACTGTAGGTCCCAGTTCAGCATGAGCTTGGTTGTCTTCATGCTGTAAAATACAAAGAAGAAAGGATCACGCTCCAGGTTAGCATCAAACCAGTGGTGGCTCGTGAGTTAGAGTTGTGTGAGTTCTGCAAATGAGAGAATTGTATCTTGAACTAAATTGCATTTTTAACATAACGTGCAAAAATATAAAAAATTTACTTACAGTAGAATCCCGGTTATCTTAAATTCGCTTAAACCAGCATAACTTGTTGCGCTGTTTTATTTTAATCGTTGTTGTTTCGTGTCAAGTGGACACTTGTTCAATTTTTTTTGGCAACAATTCTTGTATTTATTTTTTAGTCCACTATGGCTTTAAGAAAGAAATCAATACAAATGGTGGTAGAAATTAGACACAACGCTTTGTACATATCAAATATATACAAAGATATTTCCAAAGAACAGTTTATAGATTATTTAATAGATACATATACTCTTTTTTCATTATCAGTATAATAGTTTAGTATATGTAATTGAACATGTGTTTTCAATAAATGCTGTAGTTTCTCTCTCTGCCTCTTGTACTGAAAATTTAACTTCTGGATTATCAGAAATTCCTCTTATCCAAAAATGAGTTTGTCCCCTTTACTTCAGATAGTTTGGGTGCTACTGTACTGATTAAATGTTCCAGTGTGAAAATTAAAAATGATAAATTTCAAGAGATCCTCTTGTAGCCTGGTATAATTGATACCAGGGCCTGGTGGTTAAGAAGCACTACTATAAAACACAAATTAAAATATGTTCTCACGTAGAGGTGCACCATAAAACGTAAAGGTTTTGTACATTAATGTGGTTAGCCATAACTAAAAATACGCCTCTTGACATGAACATGCTCTTTCCCCCACCCCAACTCTGTCAATGGAGATTGATGTTTCTCTCTAGGCGGGGGAGGGGGGGCATCATATATATCAATACCAAGCATTAGGTACTATGCTCAACATTCAGAAAAAAAATTATTTCTTATACAGGGTGTCCATATAATTAAAGTTCACATTTCAAAAGGTTGCAACTGGGAAACTATTCAATGCAAAGACTTCATATTGGGCATGACAACGCTTGTGACCATAGAATTTTATTTGGCCTAAACGCAAATGCTAATTTCAGAAGTTGTGTTGGAGTAATACATGACGCTAAAACACCGTAGTGGAAAATTAAAAAGTTACGAAACTTGGGATACATAGTGAACATTGTGTGATTGCACAAGTGCATGTTTGACATACTGTCCTCTGTTGTAGGCAACGTACCAGAGTTACAAGCTTCACTGTAGAAAATGTATTTGAAATGCATTTGGACATAACATATAATGCTGATCTTGAAATTCACTGGGTTGGCTATGTTCAAGATGCATAGACTTTGAGATGTCCTTGTAGCCAAAACAGTGTTAACGATCAAACATATTATTCTGTAATCACACATCATGCCATGCATATCACAAGTTATTTTGAATTATGCATTATGTGAACTTTCGGAATATGAATGTTAAATTAACGGAATATAAATGTTAAATTCACGGAATATAAATGTACTTGTTTTTACATCACATGAAATGCTATTGCCACAAACTTCTTTGTGTTAAACACAAAGTCTTCCTGCCAAATAGTATCACAATTACAATCATTTAAAATGTGAACTTTAATTATAGATACTCCCCCTCCCCTCTCTCTTTCGAGAAAAAACATGTTATAATTTGTGCATTTTTTATTTAATAAATTCTATAGGTTATATAGTTAATCATTCTATAGGTTATGTATTTGACAAATCCAAACAGTGATGTAGTGGTAATACGTTTGTCTACCTATAGAAAATCTGTGTTTGAATTCAAATGGCAGTAACTGCATTTGAACTGAAATGGCAGTAAGCATGTTTGAATTCAAGTGGCAGTGACTGTGTTTCCTTTATTTTCTCCATTGATTCATGGTTCAAAGTTTGATACTCTAGTCCACAGAGATACAGATTCCTAAAAAAAAAAACAAAAAAAAAACCGGTAGATTGTTCCACATCGTGATTGCCGCTGCCTTTGTGCCATTAAGCACAGACAAATTTTATGTTCCATGACATAAATATCAAATGTATGATAGTTGTTTTAATGTATTTTAATATGAAACAAAGTATCTCACAGATGATTTTTTTTTTTATTTTTCAGAGACACCAACAGCCTTCCTCACTTTAGCTCTCATACAACGAGTGACTTTAACAGCTGTATATAATATTATTATACAATATTCTGCTGAACTCTATCCTACTGTGTTACGTGGCCGGGGCCTGGCTTTCTTGAGGCTGATGGGAACGTTGGGCTTGTACCTTAGCCCATCGATTGTATACTTGGTAAGTATTTTCAAAACACAAAAAATAGGAATGTTGGTTGCATTGGTCCACAAGTTAAAAAAAAAAAAAAATAATAATCCGTTAATCCTCTGAGCTTGATTCATAAATTAAGGGTATTTCCATCATAATTGCATTACATTAAAGGTATTTCCATTGTAATTGCATTAAATAAAGGGTATTTCCATCGTAATTGCGTTAAATTAAGGATATTTCCATCATAATTGCACTAAATTAAGGGTATTTCCATCATAATTGCACTAAATTAAGGGTATTTCCATCATAATTGCACTAAATTAAGGGTATTTCCATCATAATTGCATTAAATTAAGGGTATTTCCATCATAATTGCATTAAATTAAGGGTATTTCCACCGTAATTGCATTAAATTAAGGGTATTACCATCGTAATTGCATTAAATTAAGGGTGTTTATGCCAATGTTTTGTATAAATGGATGTTTTTCAGTATTTTATGTACTATAGCATTTTTCTTCTCATGTGATGTTAGAACCCTACAGATATGTAGAGGTAATGTGTTTGACTATCATATTATTAACATTTCATTAACCTATATATGCTTTCAATAGTACACATGCCCCTTTTTTTCTTACCCACCATAGTCTTGGGTTTGATTCTGCGAACAGAGGTCTAGATTCCTCAAAAATCTAGGTTCCTGTGCATTGTAATCTTGGCCAGCTGTGTGCCATTAAACAAAGAAATTCTTGGTGTTTCAACTACGTGCGAATCCTCTTCAATAGATTGAAAAGCAAAGCAAAGTATTTAGTAGAGTTATTGAAATAATGAAACTAAAATTGTGTTTTGTGCAGTGAAGCGTTCATGAATTTGGCGTATCAACATGCGCCTGAACTTTTTACTATCTACTTTCCATTTTCCCCCTCCTTTTGAGGAGATCTTGTACAATCATGTTGAAATGTTAAGGCAAATATGAGCATGGTAAATGTGCTCAAAAGTCTGTGTTTATGCTGATTTTTATCCAGTGTGTTGTGCACATACACACATTATTACAGGAAAGCATCTATACACATGTTTGTAAAAATTGCAACACGATGAAGGAATCACGTGATTAAGCTGAAACTTTCAGGAAATGCAAATTCGGGTATGCTATTCAAATGATTAGAATTTCAGAGTCATCGCGTGTGCGTGGGCTGAACAGCGCCCTCTGAACTGCTGATGGATTCGTATAAATAGAGGGCTGTAGCGGGGCGTGTATGGTTATCTGCTATTGGTAAACGTTACGTGAGACGTCACTATTCCTCTACGACGAAAGAGAGCGACATTTCAGCAAGTTACGGAGTTTGAATGGGGACACCTGACACATAGGGCAAAACCACCGATGTCTTCCTAGTCACATCCTCTACATTCCCGTTTCCACCACATTGGTTATGAGCAATAAATTTACTCATGTAACGTTCTATTTTAACACGCTTTTATTGTGTCATAACCCAACATTGCAAAGGTCATCGTTACAACCGCATGTAAAGGTTCGTCGGTGGAAGTCTCTAATTACAGATACTTTGTATGATGAGAACGGAAGTCAAGATACCTATCAGTATGCATTGCTTTCCTAAATACCGTAGTCAACAGTCACCCATTCCCATCTTTATTTATCCAAACATCTAAGAAGGGTAATGAACCGCCATCTTCTTCCTCTGATGTAAATTGAATATGAGGATTTAAGCTGTTCAAAAAGAAATGAAAATCATCAACTGAAGACCTTGGCAGGATAACAAAAGCATCACCAACGTATCACTCCCACACCTTGGCACAGTCTATTCTTCTGATGACGTCAATCAACGCTTGCTGATAAGGACAACTTGCATTTTCCAAAGGGTGGTGGGAAACTGCAATGTTGTGAAATAATTCTTTAGATCCCCCGTCATGCGCATTTTTTTGCTCGAGTCCACTGTCTTGCCCTTTGTCCCGTTTGTTTAGAAAGAAGAGGGGAGGGGGTGGAAGGATAAGTGATAAAGACCAAGCCACAATTTACAGATTCCGTAACGTGAGCCATATACCTAATCAAGTGCACTACATAAATAACTAAATTATATACAATAATTAAAATCCTCATTAAAATGATAAATAAACTGTTCATTCAAGCTGAAGATAAATAACGTTGAATGTCTATCACCCCCCTCCTGTCCTTTGGTGTCCGATGATCAATTAATCGTAAAGTTCATGTTTTATATTTCGTTCAAAAGTGACTCTTTGCTCTGCATCATCATGGCCAATTGAAACAGACATTGGATGGTTTTCTGAAATACGAACAAATAAGGGGAGAAACATCGAAACAGTATTTGTCACATGTTGACTAACTCACACGATAGTTTCCATCTCATATGGCGAAAGACCCTGTGTAATTTATCTATGAGCCCCAAGTTTTGAATTAATAATTAGTTACATAATATAAGCCTAATTTGGTAAAGGTAAATTAATATAAATTTTGGTGGGTAATAAATCGCTCTGACACCAACAGTGTCATATCTTGAACATATTTCCTCAGTATCATGTGATGTTCATAATGCTGGGGTCGAAAGAATCTTGTTGTATTGGGGATATATGAGCAGATTTTACATGGAAGAGGTAGCTAGCTGGCTTTTTTGGTAGATGGTGTTATTTTTGGTCTGTTAAAGGTCAAGATAGTGTATTTGATTTTAATATTGCCATCTTTTCGTATTGAGAATATATTCTTTTGGCAGCTATTACACCTTTTTCCACAAGTTCTGTTACTATTCCATCATCTTTGATATCCTTTAGATCCATTTTTGATATAACACTCTTGATCTATTAAATGAATAATATGCCATTGCTTTTATTTCTATATTGACCAGATGTTTCGTTTAGCAGTGATGCGGATTGTTACTGACTATTTACTTCTGTTAAAAGGTCAACAGATCGTAATCTCATATTTCTTAGTTTTGCATATTCTTTTAGTGACTTTTTTTATGGAATATGGTCAGAGTTTTTATAACTCTGATTTATTGAATGCGATGATAATAAAGATCTTATGTTTTTCATTTTCTTTTTTCACTTTTTTTTTAAAAAACATGTGTTTAAACTACTGAAGGATCATATAAGGTTATTGGTTACATTACCTCCATCATAGACAGAAGGTCAAATACAACAGATTTTTGCCTGGTGCCCCAAGGAGATCATCCGCGACATTGTAACCCCAGTACCATTCAGCCGTCATCATATTATCATCGTAGCTCGGGTTGTAGGCATTTAGGACCCAGATATACTGACATGTAAAAAACACCGATGTCTCCGGGTGCCTCCTCACCATGAGCAGGAACCTACATGGAGGAGTTTGTTGGAGGCTGAAAATTGTGCCAAACTGTCAATTCCACCTTAGGCAGTGGATTACACTAGGAAAAGGCATAGGGGTGGCTTAAGTCCTTTCCATTAGATATCAAGACACATTTGTTTATTTTAAAGTCAAATCACACGGTCTTCCTTTTAAAAGCTACTTCAGTCCCTATCCCTGTAATTTTTTAAATTTCCATGCTTCTGGTTTTGGGTAAACTTTTTGTGTAGTTTTCAGATGTAAAAAATACAAAATCATTGAAGTAAAGAGAGAATACCACCACTTGATGAAGTAATACGATAAAATGTGCAAGTCAATGTAAAGAGGGTAAAATACTTTTATTAAACACACGAGCCAGGCTTTCGGTTGTTCAATGGGACAGCCATCATCAGATGCAGAATATGAATATCGAATACAAATATGTAAAGAAAATAAACAATCGTGAACGTGTAGGGATTAAAATCAATGCATTGTTGTAAAAACACTTAAAGACCATTGTATGATTGTGAAAATAGAAGAAAAATTGTATAGTGCATAAAAGTTAGATAGTAGAAAATAAAATAATACTGTTGAAGTCAAGGCAGGTTTTTAAATATTGCCAAGCATAGCTAATGTAGATGGGTTGTTCTGCATTACAAGTACCAGATCGTTGGCTAAAGTTATGATCAGTCTGCCTCGTGTGTTTAATAGAAGTATTTTACCCACTTTACGTTGACGCACATGTTATCGTATTACAAAATCATTGGCAGAGAAATATCTTGTGTGCTTCCTGTCTTTCCTTAAAAAATAATCAATGATTGCAATTATTGAACTCTATGTAATTTCAGGCCTTGACTAATCCTGCATTTCCGTTACTTGTTTCTGGCGTGATGATGCTTGGCGTTTCTGCAATCAGTCTTTTTCTTCCTGAAACGCTGCGTCAACACTTGCCCCACACTGTCGAAGATGGAGAAAAGTTTGGCATGGACCAAAAGGTGTTGGATTTTCCTTGCCTGAAAAAAAAGTAAGTCTCTATTACTTTCAACTGTTGTCTAGTCAGTGCAGAATATGTAGACTTGAAGACTCCAAATATTTTCTATTTCTAAAATATCGCAGGTATATTGGCCAAGTATGCTCAGTTTGTTGAGCAAACATGTTGGCAAATTATTCAGTACTGTAGTTTGTTCTTCAATTGCCCTATAGCTTGTCACACTAGTATTCTTTAAAGGACTCATTCACGGTGTGATTTCCAAACTGATTTGATCAATCACCACCGGGGTTCTACCACACCCAAAGCAGTCAGTCTACCAGACTCTCAAACTAGGATACCATTTTGGGAGAAATTAACAGCGAAAAATAAACAAAAAGTCCAAAAAAGAAAAACAACACTTCAAGTCAAAGAAAATCGGTTACTGAGAGCAAAATATTGATCAATGGTGAGAAATTGCTTGAGAAAGGGTGGGTTATCAGATCAAAAATATCATTGCAATTTCCTTACATATGTGAGTCAATTGACAACTTCAAAATCAAGTGTGTGGCGTCTTATAAACACTGGGGTTTCTTTACAATAGTGATAAATCACAAGATCGACTCCTAATGGAGATGTATAATGCTCGTAGTCTAGGGTCTGATAGCCAAGGCAACAGAAGTTCGGATCTCCCGAAAAACGCGTGATCCTGCGTCACTATGGCCTTATCTGCCCTTTGCATAACATACAAATGAAAACAAGGATAGGGAACTCTCATCATAAGAATATTTTATATTATCCACATTATCAATGGGTCCTACATGACATAGTGATAAAGCTTTAATCTACAATGTAGAAAATCCTAGTTTGACTTCTAGATCATATGCAGCACTTTTTTCCTATTAATCTGTAATCCGACGTTTTATTCTCGAAGTGACAGACATCTTGGCACGGCATTATTTTACCAGTCCTCAGACTAAAACGCAATTATCGTTCCAGTGATCAAAGAAATTGATAAATTTTGTATTGCGGTATTGGTAAATTGTTTTGTAGTTGTCCAGTCATCCATGGTTTAAACCTTGAGTGTCGTGCCATAGAGGTAACACGTTCATTTATTGTGCCATTAGTTCAATGGTAATGTGTTCAAGTGGTGCACCATTAATCTCAATTTGACTCCCAACAGTAAACCAAAACTTAATGACAAACTGCTCACTGTAGTCTAAGGGTTAGATCCCTAAGCTTTAAGAAGTTTGGATTACTTGGAGACAAGTTTGGGTGTGGAGGAAGAGTTGGTTCACATGTTTGCAAATACTTGGATTTCACGTAAAACTGTAGGATTTGACACAGCAAAGCCTTTGCTGCCTTTGGATCACAAAAACACAATCCCTTAAGCAACGAACAGAGGTTTGGGTTCTTGAGAACGGTGGGTCTTATCATAACATGACCTTAATTGGTACACAAATGATAAAACCACAAATGTAATATTTTCTTTATATTTGCAACTAACTAAATTACATTAGTTTTTCCATGTTCTCTTAATTAAGTATGGCATTATAAATTATCCTTTGTAAATTGTTTTTTAATTAACTTGTCCATTAAAAAGTATCTGTTAATTAAATTATCCTTTGCCAATTGCCGTTTAATTAAATTGTGCTTTGACGATTATCCTTTAATTATTCTTTGTAAATTGCCTTTTAATTAAATTGTCCTTTGAAGTTATCCTTTAATTATTCTTTGTAAACTATTTTTTAATTAATGTATTCTTTTCAAAGAAAAATCATGTGTGATCATGCTTTTTTATTGGGACTGCTACTAAAGTTAGACACCTGCGGTAGTGCTGTGATAATGCATGCATGAACGCCCTTATGAGGGCCAAGAGGGGCTTGAGCCCCCCTAGCTGTTTAAAAATTTTATTTGCTCGAACCTGCTATGCATTTATTTTCAAAAGTTTTACAGTCACATTTTAAAATAAGGTACTTTTTAGCTCATTACTATTTTTCAAGCAGTATCAATTATTTTCGTAGCGTTTTGGTATCTTGTACATTCACTCAAATTCTCGATAGCTTTGAGAAGGAGGTAATTTTTCTCTGACCCCACCCCTAGAAGTACTCAAATGGGTGCCCGTGAATGTATGTGTCTTACGTGACGTTAACCTAGGTGCAAGTTCCAATGGTGAAAAAAATTGCCTATGGATTAACTATTCACTTCGGGAACTACTTTCCACGGTTACAGTCAACTGGAACAAATTCATATTTATAATCTCGTGAATCACATTATCGCATGTCTCGTTCTTTCAAGATTGTGTAATCTTGTTTTAATAATTTAGTTTTCCTATTTTTACAATAAAAATAGGTTGCTTTCTAAATTATATATAACAGACAACCATCCACCACATCACTGTAGTCTGGGGGGTTGGTTTTCCAAGCCTTCAGAAGTTCAGATTCCTTGAAAAGCTGTAGGTCCCTGTACAATATGACCTTTGCTGTCCTTGCATTGCAAAAACCTAAAAAAAAAAAAAGTTACAAACATGTAACTCGCACTATGAACGAAACTTTTTTCTCTTCCAGGGAGTGCCATGAGGAAGATCTGAAGGAAGAAGAATTATAGTATATTCTAGGCTCTCTACTTAGATTTTGTCATTGTGTTATATATTTTTTGGACCTTTATCTCTAGTTTTTGTTAATATTTTTACATCGCTTTTATTATATATACCAAATAAATTCATTCTAGTCTATCAGCAAGTCTTTCATTCACAGATTAACTCTGGGAGTCCGTAAATTAACAACTAAGCAAACAAAAATTAATTTCTAGAAACATTTTTCTGATTATGAGTATGCTTGCAAATATTTCATTTCCTCTTAATGGACAACAACTTGGAAGCTAACTTTGTAACATTTGACGCAACTGTATGTTCTGTTTTTGTGAAACCAGAAGGCAACTGGGTTTTTTTTGCAAAGGTTCCCGAGTTGTCTTTGTCGTGCTCTGTAACCAAAAAAAAAAAAAAAAGTATTTATAAACCTGCATTATGTTGCATTAATAGAAGTGGGGAAACAAATGTGATGAAATATTTTTAATTATTGAATTACTATTACAATAAATATATTTATAGAAAATAAAATTTTATTTTTTCACATGCCCAACTCAAAGTAAGACTTTTTCAAAAATAAAAATACTACGAGCAGTGATGTTAGCGACCAAGACTGTTTCGGAGCAGAAAAATTAATTTTCAGAGCAGGCAAATTTATACTTGTACGACCCGAAAAGACATTTTTTTTTTTAAAGTATTAAAATATTTCAAATTATTACCACACATTTAATGTATCAAAATATTACCACAGATTTAATGTTTTAAAATATTACCATCTATTATATTTTCATATACATATCATAATTAATAATAACTGCAAAGACATAAGCTTCAAAAGTATTTAAGGGTAAGTTCGGACAGGTTGGCTTACACACTAGGAAGAAAATTCTGGGTTTTTTTTTAGATGACTTCTGTTGTTCAAGTTTGTTCTTTTCAATATGAACAAGCATTGTAGCCATTTTTTCTTTTGTTTTTTTCAAACAGAATTTGTCCATTTCCTGTGTCCAAAATTTTTTTCGTTTTCAACCCATCACTAATCAATTTTTCAGCCTTTGATAATATTTTTTGGCAATTAGCAAGTTTGAAACATTTATTAAAAAAATTACTTTTTAAAACCTGGTCTTGTTTTATACGTCCACACACCACAACCCAAAAAATTAAACTGAAATTTGCAGAAAACGTAGGGAACGTTTACAAGGAATTTTATGCTAAAAGTAACAAATACAATTTTGTTGATCTGACTCTTGAAGCGGAAAATCGCAGAGGGGGTTGGCGGGGTTATGATTACCTTATATACATTATGGTAAGATAAAATAGCTATGTTTTTGCGAATTAATTTGTTTTATAGGACAACAGGATCTTTATTCCCAGAGGTAGGGGGCCTGTTTAACGAAATTTGTCAGAATTTTAAATTTAGACAAATATGGGAGATACACTTTCGAGGGGAAGGCAAATCGACAGAATTCTATAGACCAAGATTGTGCTTAAAAAAAATCGTTACTTTTTAAAATTTTATGTTCTGGGCATTTGATCATGCATAAATCCGGTGTCTCCCCCCTAAAAAAATGTAACGACAAATTGCAGAAAATGTAGTGAGGTGACGTTATTCCAGCGAAAACGAATCTGCGGAATTCAACGACAGATTGCAATAGGAAAAAATAAAAAAAAATGACCTCTTTTGAAATTCTGCCCTCCTAAAATTTAGTTCCTTAGGCATTTGCCTAACATGCTTTATAAATTCGGGTTTGACCGTAGAAGGTCGCAATTTAAAATATTATGCATATGTGGACACTTCGCCAAAGAAATTTTACTAGAGATTTCATTTTGCATAGTCTTCGTGATCGAAAATTTATAGCAAACTTAAAAATCAGAAATGAACGTGAAGCCAAAGAATATCGCTAAATATAAACTATTCCTAAAGAATTTCCTTATACACAAAAAAAGACTATGTTAAGACGATAGGGGAGGGAATCGAGGTATCTTAGTTGGCCAACAGCCTACACTATTGGTGAAGTGATACCAACACGATGTATGGCGTGATTAGGTGATGAACGTTCGAAAGAAAATAAGTCCCACCGAAGGCAGAAATATTTATTTTCTTTCGAACGTTTCACCATCTAATCACGCCATACCATCGGCGTTGGTATCACTACGCCAATAAACGTTGATTGATTGACATTGTTGTTTGAGGAAGCTGATTGTTTGGGCTATTTACTTCAATTAGTAGGTCACCAGATCTGAGAGGTTTTTTTTATTTCTCTGCACATACCCTTTATTGCTTTGGAAATGGCAAAAGCGATTGTTTTTTAAAATCTGGCCTGTCTAACAGATTTTTAAGTCTTTGATCATTAAATGAAACGATTAAAAACGACGGTTGGGCTTTTGTTTTCACTTTTTGCCAAGAAAGGGGAGAATGAAGGAGAAAAAAAAAAAAATCCTTTACAAGTTTTGGCAAATTTTTTTTTCTAAACACATTTATTTTAAAACTCCCTGCTTAATTTTAACTTTCTGACGAATTCCCTGTTATTTCCGTAAACACCAAATTCACGGCTATTTCTCCGTCTGTGGACATCCTGAGGGGGGGGGCTCAGACCCCCCTGGCTATGGCTCTGCTTATCATTGTATTTGCAAAAAAAAAAAAACCACCTTTACCTTGCCCTTTTTACTGTTAAGACTAAATAGCTAGATCTAGCTAATTTATAGTGTGTTTTGGCATTACAATTATCTAAGTGAGTTTCTTATATTTACAAAGTTCATGCACAGAACAAGGTTCTTTTTTTTTTTTTTTTGGTAGACACCTTTTTCAAAAGAAAAAAAACTGCTTGTCAACAAGTAGGTTTTGTGTTGGCAATTGCCAGATTTAGCTATTAATAGCCAAGAAGCGCTTAAAATAGCACAAAAATTTTTGTACAATATTGTCCAAAAATTTGATTTTGGTAGCAGCTTGGTGAGGTACAAATTTAGCGCTGTCTGGCACAAGACTTCCCATTCCTACGATGTATGCAATGCATAATACACGAGATTGTCTAAAGCTTTAAGATATTTACTAAGACATCTCAAATCCCCATATTTTACTTTGATAACACAGTTTACTTTGATCAAGAACAACTGACAATTTTAAATAATTTAGTCAAAGAATCTCCAAGATGTAATTGTGTGCCGGCCTTACCAAACGTTAAATAGCAGCAGTGGGTAGGGTTTCAAACTTTTAGAAGTCTGCTTATTTCCCACGGAAATATCCTTGGAAGATTTTGTTAAAAAATAACAGTAATTTACTATGAGAAACTAAAGGTTTTTTCCTTCACTTCCAGGGAATGCAATGCCTGAAGTAGATCCAAAGGAAGAATTATATTTTTATTCTTAATATATTCTATGATCGCTTTTATTTTACTGTTGCGATACACTTTTTGGACCTTCATCACAATTTTTTGTTAATATTTTTACATCACTTTTATTATAGACCAAGTAAATTGATTTCTGTTTATTAACAAGAGTGTTTACACAAAGAAACCTTAGAAGTCCGTTTATTATTAACAATTACATATGAGACAAAACTTGGGCTTCATAACGAAAAACACTTTTCCCCCGATTATGTTGGACTTTCTATTTCTTCTTTTTATCTGACAACAAACTGGAATGTAATTTTGTAACATCAGGTTCGAACAAGTCCAAGAGAAGTGTCCCATTTTCGTCAAACCAGCAGGCAACGGATTTCTCTACAGAAGCTTCCCTGGTGTTTTGTGTCACACCATCGGTATAAGAGATAATCAAATGGTACATGTCGTCAAACCTGCAAATGTATTTTTTTTATAAAGGATATAATTTTATTTAAAAAAACCAAACTTATATCAGACTTCAAAATTTTGTAACAATAATTACCTTTCCAAACATTGCTGGGATCGATTCCGGCAAGATCTTTCTCAATAGCAACAAGGAATATCCCTTTCTCAATGAATGTTGTGTATAGCGTCAATATGCCCATAAGCAAGAAATATGTATGGCAGAATTAAGGAAACATTGTAATACGAAGGACATATTTTAAATTACTAATTGGACACAACTTTTAAAGAAATTACCAACTGAAGCACGATTAACACAATTAAATCATGTTTTATACATTCTTCCCTATAAATTTTGGCAATGAACTTCCAAAGACATAAATTTCTAGACCCTTTCTGATAAGATGCAGCCCATGTTTAAACACAACCTCAATGAGATAAAATATATTTATGGACAGGAATGATGTCTTTTTCTCCTATACCTAAAAATAGCTCTAGAATGAGCTTCAAAACGTAGGTGTCAATTTATTGTCATAATTTATATTCTGCATTTGTTCACAGCAATCTCATATATTGTAATTGTGTATGGGGAAATATAGGAAAAATAAATCTTAGGTTAATAGAAGGAATAGGGAGATTTTTTACATTGTTATATGGGAAATATACTTCGGATTAGAGAACAGTAATGGAGGACACTGATATTATTTCAGCATGTAAATTAAATGAATATTGTATAATTACCAAAATGTATGAAAGAGTCAATTAAAAAAAATTCATGGATTAAATAGACATAATATATAGACAACATATGGAAGATGGAATGACACTGAGAAGGGATAAGATGTTACAGGCACCAAAGATAAGAACACAGAAAAGTAGAATTTAATACCTTGAATTTGTTATTGGTTTGATGATCCCATTCTTCCAGATTAACCAGATCCCAATGGATGTCCACGGTATATATGACCCATGGCGGTGAGAAATGAGTATGTGTAGGAGCAATACTCCGACAATCTATACCTAATTCTCTGGTTAGTTTATCCATCCGAATACCAAACGAAGGGATGCATGAAGGGCGAGCATTAAAAAGTAAGATGAAACGAGGTTCGAAAACGACATCCCTAAGAGGGTGAGTGGGCAGTGATTTAAGTTTCGTATAATAGTTAAGAGACAGCTGCATACGCCTTGATGTTAAAGATGGTTCGTTGGCTTCAACATAAAGCTGGTGAGGTACGGAATGCACCTGTACACAGTCTGAGACCTTGATGGTGAATAGGATCAAGAGCTTTTAAGATGGATTGTCGAGCGGAGGCGTAAATGACAGAGCCATAATCCAGTTTGGAGCGGATGAGAGCACGATACAGACGAAGCATTGAATAACGGTCTGCTCCCCAGGATGTATGGGAGAGTACTCTGAAGATATTAAGGGCTTTATGGATTTGTTTTTAAGAGACTGAATGTGTGGCTTGAAGGTAAGTTTATGGTCAAATAACACACCAAGAAATTTTGCCTTTTGAACAACTGGAATACGATGATTTCCCAGAAAGAGTTCTGGTCCCGGATGTAAGCCTCTCCTCCGACAAAAATGGACACAAACTGTCTTGAACTGACAAGAGATTTGGAGATCGTCAACATAAAGTGATGTTTGGACAGTGTGTGGGACCTTTTTGATGATGTTATTGAGCCTTAGAATGAAGAGTGTAGCACTCAAGACACTGCCCTGAGGAACACCCTGTTCTTGGTTGTAAAGATCAGAAAGAACCGATCCAAGACGAACTTGGAAAGTACGATCAGTGAGAAAATTTTGAATAAAAAATGCCAGGGTTTGCTGATTCTATTTGCTTCGAGAGAGGAAATACTTTTGGTACTGGTTTTGTTGGAGGCTGGTTTGAACAGAGATGGCTCTACAACCCGGTATTATGAGGGGAGTGTTTGGACTGCAACTCATCCTTAACCCTTTTAGTACCGAACGACGATATATCGTCGTTCGGTGCACTTGCCAAAAATACCAACGACGATATATCGTTGCGCCTTTGTTGGGGCCTTATTGTACTCATCACAAGAGGTCTGTGTTTC
>QLNU02006419.1:90030-103696 GCA_006491805.2 Dysdera silvatica | reverse complement strand
CTTGTGGTAGGTCAGTACCACTTCGATCTAGTAACTTGGGTCGTATTGAGCGGACACAGGTGTAATTTGGAGTCATCCCTGTTCATATCCATCCGAACAGGGTATTCGGGTTGGAAATCAAAAATCAAATTGCAATTTTCAACGTATTTATTGCGCATAATACTAAGAAAAAGGACCATAAAAAAGGACTCAAGGGCATTTCAGCCAGCCACGCGCTGGTTATCCATCATCAGCAGATAAACAACATTGCAATCACGAGGCTTGTTGCCATCCTTTGAAAGAGTTATTTTAAAGTTGCCGCGCTAGAATGGATGGCAACACGCCACGTGATTACAATGTTGTTTATCTTCTGATGATGACCGGCACATAACGGGTTGAAATGCTATTGAGTCCTTTTTTATAGTTTTTTATTGGTGTTACATGCCATAAATACGCTGAAAATAGCAATTTTATTTTTAATTTCGAATTTGCGAGTATGTCAACAACCATATTTTCACCTGAGTTGGAGTTACGTTTTCTTTACCGAGAAACCGCTGACTCTTATTAAAAGAAAAGTGTTGCAATTGTATACAAACATAATACGTAATCTTAATTGTTTTTTCTTTTCTTTGAAATGTAAAGGAATTGATGTGCTGAGTGTGTTGCGTTGCGAAAAATTGCTCCTTCACAGTTTCACTCCACTCTCGTTTTCATATCATGATTGATATTGGTAATTAATAATGCATATTTTGATGATGCAATGCAAACCCCTTGATTAATACCACTTTCCGTTCACTAATAAATGTGTGATAACACATTTATTAGTGAAGTGTGTGATAAACATAACGTGTAAAACATGATGTGTGTGTGATAAACATAATGTGTGCGTGATATACATAATGTGTGATATTAGTGTGATAAACATAACGTGTAAAACATAATGTGTGATATTAGTGTGATAAACATAATGTGTGATATTAGTGTGATAAACATAATGTGTGATATTAGTGTGATAAACATAATGTGTGATATTAGTGTGGTAAACATAATGTGTGATAGTAGTGTGATAAACATAACGTGTAAAACATAATGTGTGTGATAAACATAATGTGTGTGATATTAGTGTGATATTAGTGTACTAAAGATAATGTGTGATATTAGTGTGATAAACATAATGTGTGATATTAGTGTGATAAACGTGTGTGATATTAGCGTGATAAACTTAATGTGTGATATTAGTGTGATAAACATAATGTGTGTGATAAACATAATGTGTGTGATAAACATAATGTGTGTGATAAACATAATGTGTGATATTAGTGAAATGTGTGATAAGCATAAAATAAGTAGATCTATTCCCATGAAGCCAAAACCTTAATGCTCACTATTACGACCAGTGCCGGATTAGGGTTTTTTGGGGTCCTGGGCAAAATTGCTTGGACCCTTTACAATGATCCGAAATGAATGAAATGAATGAAATGAAAGAAATGAATGAAATGAAAATTACAATGATTCGAAATCCTTTACAATGATCTAAGTTTATCGGAAATACACTTTTCCGAAATGACATTCTATACGTACTTTTTTTAATTATTTCTTTAAGTGAACACTCGCTTAATGTCTTTTGGCAATAACGTTCATAAAGTGGAAATCATGTTTAACACCTGTCCTCCGAAATCCGCTTAACCGAAATGACATTCTATGCTTCTTTTAAATTACTTTTTGACTGGACGCTCCATACGAAAATTAATAAGTGCATAATATAATAATCCTGTGTGTAAATTTATATTTTTGGGGATGTGTTATTTTAAAAGTTATAGAACGTTGAACTTCAGGATATCAGAAGGCATTTTGTAACACTTAAGGGGGTGGCCCCACCTTAAACTCGGGGTGCTGCTGACTACTATGGTATTTTGCTTCCTTTAGAAGGAATTCTGTATTATGAGAGTTTAACTATCTTTTCTGTAGGAAAACAGTATTTCATGAGACGTCCATCATCCAAAGAACAAAATGAAATAACAATCAATAATAATATGTAATGAAACAATGTTTGCACAATATAGATTATTTAAATTTATTCGTAATTATACAGTTATCATTGCTGACAGAACACCTGGCTGTTATCTTAACTTTAATATCGATAACATACTTATAAAGATAGCAACACAATATATTATAATCTCCAGATTTAAACAATGTATTTCAAATTATTTCTACATATTTAATTCGTCTTGCTGATTATACAACAATAATTATAAATAAACAAATAACAACATTAATAATAAATATAATTATAAATTATATTTCGCGTTTGTGCCAGTGAAGAACTTTATTTTGCAATGCAAAACTCAGGTCAAGCATTTTATTATTGCGTTACGTTAAAACATTTTAGAGGGCCATTAAATTCTATATCGCCCTGGGCCGTTAACACCGTTAAGCCTAGCCCTGGCTAAATCATTATCGTCTCGGCCCTTTTCGTAAGTAATGTTGTTTCTACCAATTTCTTCGTATCTTAGGAAAGTATAGTTTATTGTATGTTTTAATTCTGTTCCCTTCATTTTCTTTCTGTTGTATTTTTATCAATTAGACATGTCTTTTTTCCTTTATGCTTTCAAACGTTTTATTTAGAATATTATATTTTTGAATTTTTTGTCGCTGGTATAATTTCACGATTAATTGTAAAAGTTTTGCATCATAATTATTTATTATTTTTTATTAATTTTACTTATTTTTTGGATTTTATTTAAAACTGTGAGTTCCTTATTTCGAGAGTTCCCTAAATGTTTTTAAAATATACCATTTGATTATATACCAATGAATAATATAACTAAATTTTTATTCCTTTTGGTAAAACATTTTTATATCGTCTCAACACTTTAGTCCCTTCACTCATTTTATTACCTATTTCATGTTATTATATGTACATGTAAATTCGAGTATTATGAGAGTTGAAATAAAATTGTGTGTACTCAATCACACAATTTCCAGGGAGGATTGGGTCCACGCAAAGGGGGGTATACCTTAGATTTTTTTGGGGGGGGGGCGAGTCTGCCCATTTAGAGGCGCGAGTAATATTGCCCATGAGCGCGCACCAGACAGGGGGCCGGCAGCCGAATTCGACCCTGTGCTCATCTCTTAAGGCAAACGAGGAAACACTAAAGTCGTTGATAATGTGTTATTTTGATTGCATTCAATAGAGATATATGTATCTTTATACTTGTACATACATTATCATGAATGTTAGATTACACTTCATACGATCAAAAACAATATAAATTATGAATTTGGACGAAGGAATTTTATTAAAGAAGGCAAGTGTGTAGTAAAACTTGGATAATGCAGTCCACAGATCTTACTTGTGGTAGGTCAGTACCACTTCGATCTAGTAACTTGGGTCGTATTGAGCGGACACAGGTGTAATTTGGAGTCATCCCTGTTCATATCCATCCGAACCGGGTATTCGGGTTGGAAATCAAAAATCAAATTGCAATTTTCAACGTATTTATTGCGCATAATACTAAGAAAAAGGACCATAAAAAAAAGGACTCAATAGCATTTCAGCCAGCCACGCGCTGGTTATCCATCATCAGCAGATAAACAACATTGCAATCACGAGGCCTGTTGCCATCCTTTGAAAGAGTTATTTTAAAGTTGCCGCGCTAGAAAGGATGGCAACACGCCTCGTGATTACAATGTTGTTTATCTCCTGGTGATGACCGGCACATAACTGGTTGAAATGCTATTGAGTCCTTTTTTATAGTTTTTTATTGGTGTTACGTGCCATAAATACGCTGAAAATAGCAATTTTATTTTTAATTTCGAATTTGCGTAGTATGTCAACAACCATATTTTCACCCGAGTTGGAGTTACGTTTTCTTTACCGAGAAACCGCTGACTCTTATTAAAAGAAAAGTGCTGCAATTGTATACAAACATAATACGTAATCTTAATTGTTTTTTCTTTTCTTTGAAATGTAAAAGAATTGATGTGCTGAGTGTGTTGCGTTGCGAAAGATTGCTCCTTCACAGTTTCACTCCACTCTCGTTTTCATATCATGATCGATATTGGTAATTAATAATGCATATTTTGATGATGAAATGCAAGCCCCTTGATTAATACCACTTTCCGTTCATTAATAAATGTGTGATAACACATTTATTAGTGAAATGTGTGATAAACATAACGTGTAAAACATAATGTGTGTGTGATAAACATAATGTGAGCGTGATATACATAATGTGTGATATTAGTGTGATAAACATAACGTGTAAAACATAATGTGTGCGTGATATACATAATGTGTGATATTAGTGTGATAAACATAACGTGTAAAACATAATGTGCGTGATAAACATAATGTGTGATATTAGTGTGATAAACATAATGTGTAAAACATAATGTGTGTGATAAACATAATATGTGATAATAGTGTGATAAACATAATGTGTGATATTAGTGTGATAAACATAATGTGTGATATTAGTGTGATAAACATAATGTGTGATATTAGTGTGATAAACATAATGTGTGATATTAGTGACATAATGTGTGATATTAGTGTGATAAACATAATGTGTGATATTAGTGAAATGTGTGATAAGCATAAAATAAGTAGATCTATTCCCATGAAGCCAAAACCTTAATGCACACTATTACAGCCAGGGCCGGATTAGGGTTTTTTGGGGTCCTGGGCAAAATTGCTTTCAGGCCCCTTATAGTAGTGTTGGCTCTCAAACATTTTAACCAACGAAATCCTATTCTTACTACATGCCTAGCCACGCATCCCCACTCTATAAACATTTAAGAAGAAAATATCTAAAGAGATAGTATTTATCATTTACTAGCTTGGCTATAAACATGAAAATATGTAATAAATAGGAGAGAACGGGGCAAGATGACGCTATTAACAGGCTTTAATTTTTGGAAGTGAAATTTTCTAATAGAAATAATTATTTGCATATGCATGGAAAGTATGACTTGTTTTATCAAAGGATTAATGATAAAGCCAAAAAAACTTTTATTAATGTTCTATTTAATGTCTTTAAAAAGACGACATTTGGCTCCATGACAGGGATAAGTTGACATTCGCCATGAAACAAGATTCCCTTTTTATCACATGGACTAAAACAACATTAAAACTATCGGACAGGCTATTGGTAAAGATACATACCTGTATTGAACACGTAAAAAACGATATATTATTATTTCTACATTAATGCAATTTAATATTCCCAAATTCATTATTATCTAATTTTAGCTTTAGAAAAATCTATTATTAAAGTTAACAATAATCACAAAGAAACTATCCTCTAAGTAAGGTCCGCTTTGCAATAAAAACGAAATAGATATATTAAAAAAAAAAAGCGTTCATATTGTGAATTTACATACAATTTTTTATTTTTCTACATAATTTCCTTGCCGATTGAAATATCGTAACTATCTACCAGTTTTTAGGTACCGTCGTCATAGAACTCTGCCGCCTGTGGTGATAGCCAGTTAGTTACTCATGGTCGTTTTCACTTCTTCATCAATGTCTAAACGCTTGCCGCCCAGGAAGATCTTCAGATGGCCGAAGAGATAGTAGTCGCTAGGCACAAGGTCTGGACTGTATGACGGATGATGGAATCGTCACCTGCCTGATTGTAGAGGGTCAAAAATGTTAGAGCACTTGTTGATCTTTTCTTTTGTGATCTTCACTCAGCAGTTTAGGAACCCATCGAGCGAATAATTTCTTGTAAGCTACTCTAAGTTCTCAGACACAATTTTAAATAAAACTGACCTTGAAATTTGTGGAAATTCCGATGACAACTTAGAAATTGTGAATCTCCTGTTTGTGTGAATTTGGGTATCAACTGTATGCACCAAATCATCAGTGATTACAGATGGCCGACCAAAGCGCGATTTGTCATGGACATTTTCCCGATCTTCCTTGAAAAATCTTATCCATTTGAGCACTTTAGAGTCACTCATTGCATTGTTACTGTAAACTTCGAATATCTGGTGATGGATACCCGCAGATTTCATGTTTGTTGTTAAGAATCGGATGACTGATCGCATTTCGCAGGTGGCGGGGCCCTCGGTTTTCTTAAACATTTTAACCAAGCGTACAAAGCGTACGGAATGACGCCGTGAATGGAAAAGCCATTGGATTCTGCTCAAAGAATGCCGGGAGCCTGCGCGAGCATTAATTCTCACGCGCACGCGGAATTTCACGAACGGTATTTACGAACGGACCTTACTTAAAAAATAACCCTCGTAATTTGAGCAGCTTTCATGCCATCAATCTAAATAAGAGGGACATCGAAGCCGATCTTCTTCGGGTGGGTCAGCATATGGCTCATCACAAGCTGGGCATTTCCTATCACTATTCTTTGATATAAAAGGCAAACATGTTTTCTTTGGTCTTTTGTTGTTTATTGGTTTAAAAGTGTAATTTACGTTTGAAAACTGTGCATCGCCGAGCTAGGCTCGAGGAGATTTAACTCATAGATGAGTGGAAGCGTTTCTCCAGACGCCTGAAGAACATAGGCCGCTCCGTAGCTGACCCACTACCAGTTGACGAATGGGCCGCTTCGTGCAGCAGACCCATCATCTCATCCGTCATCTTAACATACGGGTAGAGCGTGTAACTGCTTACTCGATGTGGTTCAGGATTCTCTCGTTGGGTTTTAATCCGAGTTCCAGGTTTTGGATATTATTACCTTCCCAGGGTCGGCACAATTTATTATTTAACTTCTGAAACTTCAGCATTTTCACAAGCTTTCTTGATGCTTGTTTGCTTTGTCTTACTTTCTT
Source organism: Dysdera silvatica (assembly GCA_006491805.2). NCBI lineage: Eukaryota > Metazoa > Arthropoda > Arachnida > Araneae > Dysderidae > Dysdera > Dysdera silvatica. The sequence goes on along the minus strand of QLNU02006419.1, from coordinate 96,922 downwards.
CAGTCTTTCTTTCTTTTCCTTTTTTTGTTCCTTCTCCATCAGTATTCTTTTGACGGGTGTGCTAGTGATGATACTAGCGTAGTATTATCGTTGTAGAGAGAGTTATTTTTATAGGGAGGCGTCATTATACAGTAAATCCTGACTACAAGTCTATTATGCGGACTTAGAAAAATTATCGTTGTAGAGGGATTTATCGTTATATCGGATATCGTTGTAGAGAGGTTTTACTACATAACATAATTAGTTATTCAAAATTAGGCAACCAATTTTTTTATTATTATTTATTTGTTAATGCAGAAATTACCAATGTAACTAATTGAAGAAAGTCACTCTATGAACTTTGCCAATTATGTTTTTAATTTTTATAAAATGTTTACTAACTGACTGTCTACCCAACAGCGTACGCAGTACGTGCGTGCGTGTTGGGGGTTACGTCGTTATTTGTACAATTTTATGCAGGTGTACGATTTTAAAAAATTTCAGCCCTGTAATTGCCCCTTCTTATGGGTTTTCATTTATATAATGAAATCCTTTACGATGATCTACGTTTATCGGAAATTCCCTTTTCCGAAATGACATTCTATACGTACTTTTTTTAATTATTTCTTTAAGTGAACACTCGCTTAATGTCTTTTGGCAATAACGTTCATAAAGTGGAAATCGTGTTTAACACCTGTCCTCCGAAATCCGCTTAACCGAAATGACATTCTATGCTTCTTTTAAATTACTTTTTGACTGGACGCTCCATACGAAAATTAATAAGTGCATAATATAATAATCCTGTGTGTAAATTTATATTTTTGGGGATGTGTTATTTTAAAAGTTATAGAACGTTGAACTTCAGGATATCAGAAGGCATTTTGTAACACTTAAGGGGGTGGCCCCACCTTAAACTCGGGGTGCTGCTGACTACTATGGTATTTTGCTTCCTTTAGAAGGAATTCTGTATTATGAGAGTTTAACTATCTTTTCTGTAGGAAAACAGTATTTCATGAGACGTCCATCATCCAAAGAACAGAATGAAATAACAATCAATAATAATATGTAATGAAACAATGTTTGCACAATATAGATTATTTAAATTTATTCGTAATTATACAGTGATCATTGCTGACAGAACACCTGTCTGTTATCTTAATTTTAATATCGATAACATACTTATAAAGATAGCAACACAATATATTATAATCTCCAGATTTAAACAATGTATTTCAAATTATTTCTACATATTTAATTCGTCTTGCTGATTATACAACAATAATTATAATAAAACAATTAACAACACACACAAATATAATTATAAATCATATTTCGCGTTTGTGCCAGTGAAGAACTTTATTTTGCAAAGCAAAACTCAGGTCAAGCATTTTATTATTGCGTTACGTTAAAACATTTTAGAGGGCCATTAAATTCTATATCGCCCTGGGCCGTTAACACCGTTAAGCCTAGCCCTGGTTAAATCACTATTCGTCTCGGCCCTTTTCGTAAGTAATGTTGTTTCTACCAATTTCTTCGTATCTTAGGAAAGTATAGTTTATTGTATGTTTTAATTCTGTTCCCTTCATTTTCTTTCTGTTGTATTTTTATCAATTAGACATGTCTTTTTTCCTTTATGCTTTCAAACGTTTTATTTAGAATATTATATTTTTGAACTTTTTGTCGCTGGTATAATTTCACGATTAATTGTAAAAGTTTTGCAACATAATTATTTATTATTTTTTATTAATTTTACTTATTTTTTGAATTTTATTTAAAACTGTGTGTTCCTTATTTCGAGAGTTCCCTAAATGCTTTTGAAATATATCATTTGATTATATACCAACGAATAATATAACTAAATTTTTATTCTTTTTGGTAAAACATTTTTATATCGTCTCAACACTTTAGTCCCTTCACTCATTTTATTACCTATTTCATGTTATTATATGTACATGTAAATTCGAGTATTATGAGAGTTGAAATAAAATTGTGTGTACTCAATCACACAATTTCCAGGGAGGATTGGGTCCACCCAAAGGGTGGGTATACCTTAGATTTTTTTTTGTGGCGGGGGGCGAGTCTGCCCATTTAGAGGCGCGAGTAATATTGCCCATGAGCGCGCACCAGACAGGGGGCCGGCAGCCGAATTCGACCCTGTGCTCATCTCTTAAGGCAAACGAGGAAACACTAAAGTCGTTGATAATGTGTTATTTTGATTGCATTCAATAGAGATATATGTATCTTTATACTTGTACATACATTATCATGAATGTTAGATTACACTTCATACGATCAAAAACAATATAAATTATGAATTTGGACGAAGGAATTTTATTAAAGAAGGCAAGTGTGTAGTAAAACTTGGATAATGCAGTCCACAGATCTTACTTGTGGTAGGTCAGTACCACTTCGATCTAGTAACTTGGGTCGTATTGAGCGGATACAGATGTAATTTGGAGTCATCCCTGTTCATATCCATCCCAACCGGGTATTCGGGTTGGAAATCAAAAATCAAATTGCAATTTTCAACGTATTTATTGCGCATAATACTAAGAAAAAGGACCATAAAAAAAAGGACTGAATAGCATTTCAGCCAGCCACGCGCTGGTTATCCATCATCAGCAGATAAACAACATTGCAATCACGAGGCCTGTTGCCATCCTTTGAAAGAGTTATTTTAAAGTTGCCGCGCTAGAAAGGATTGTAACACGCCTCGTGATTACAATGTTGTTTATCTCCTGGTGATGACCGGCACATAACTGGTTGAAATGCTATTGAGTCCTTTTTTATAGTTTTTTATTGGTGTTACGTGCCATAAATACGTTGAAAATTGCAATTTATTTTTAATTTCGAATTTTGCGTAGTATGTCAACAAACATATTTTCACCCGAGTTGGAGTTACGTTTTCTTTACCGAGAAACCGCTGACTCTTATTAAAAGAAAAGTGCTGCAATTGTATACAAACATAATACGTAATCTTAATTGTTTTTTCTTTTCTTTGAAGTGTAAAAGAATTGATGTGCTGAGTGTGTTGCGTTGCGAAAAATTGCTCCTTCACAGTTTCACTCCACTCTCGTTTTCATATCATGATTGATATTGGTAATTAATAATGCATATTTTGATGATGAAATGCAAGCCCCTTGATTAATACCACTTTCCGTTCACTAATAAATGTGTGATAAACATAATGTGTGCGTGATATACATAATGTGTGATATTAGTGTGATAAACATAACGTGTAAAACATAATGTGTGTGATAAACATAATGTGCGATATTAGTGTGATAAACATAATGTGTGATATTAGTGTGATAAACATAATGTGTGATATTAGTGTGATAAACATAATGTGTGATATTAGTGTGATAAACATAATGTGTGATATTAGTGTGATAAACATAATGTGTGATATTAGTGTGATAAACATAATGTGTGATATTAGGGTGATAAACATAATGTGTGATATTAGTGTGATAAACATAATGTGTGATATTAGTGTGATAAACATAATGTGTGATATTAGTGTGATAAACATAATGTGTGATAAACATAATGTGTGATATTAGTGTGATAAACACAATGTGTGATATTAGTGTGATAAACATAATGTGTGGTATTAGTGTGATAAACATGTGTGATATTAGTGTGATAAACATGTGTGATATTAGTGTGATAAACATAATGTGTGATATTAGTGAAATGTGTGATAAGCATAAAATAAGTAGATCTATTCCCATGAAGCCAAAACCTTAATGCTCACTATTACAGCCAGGGCCGGATTAGGGTTTTTTGGGGTCCTGGGCAAAATTGCTTGGACCCTTTACAATGATCCGAAAGGAATGAAATGAATGAAAGGAATGAAATGAAAATTACAATGATTCGAAATCCTTTACAATGATCTACGTTTATCGGAAATTCGCTTTTCCGAAATGACATTCTAGACGTACTTTTTTTAATTATTTCTTTAAGTGAACACTCGCTTAATGTCTTTTGGCAATAACGTTCATAAAGTGGAAATCATGTTTAACACCTGTCCTCCGAAATCCGCTTAACCGAAATGACATTCTATGCTTCTTTTAAATTACTTTTCGACTGGACGCTCCACACGAAAATTAATAAGTGCATAATATAATAATCCTGTGTGCAAATTTGTATTTTTGGGGATGTGATATATATAAAATTATAGAACGTTGAACTTCGGGCTATCAGAAGGCATTTTGTAACATTTAAGGGGGTGGCCCCCCCCTTAAACTCGGGGTGCTGCTGACTACTATGGTATTTTGCTTCCTTTAGAAGGAATTCTGTATTATCAGAGTTTAACTATCTTTTCTGTAGGAAAACAGTATTTCATGAGACGTCCATCATCCAAAGAACAGAATGAAATAACAATCAATAATAATATGTAATGAAACAATGTTTGCACAATATAGATTATTTAAATTTATTCGTAATTATACAGTTATCATTGCTGACAGAACACCTGGCTGTTATCTTAACTTTAATATCGATAACATACTTATAAAGATAGCAACACAATATATTATGATCTCCAGATTTAAACAATGTATTTCAAATTATTTCTACATATTTAATTCGTCTTGCTGATTATACAACAATAATTATAATAAAACAAATAACAACACACACAAATATAATTATACCATATTTCGCGTTTGTGCTAGTGAAGAGCTTTATTTCGCAATGCAAAACTCAGGTCAAACATTTTATTATTGTGTTACGTTAAAACATTTTTGAGGGCCGTTAAATTCTGTATCGCCCTGAGCCGTTAACACCGTTAAGCCTAGCCCTGGCTAAATCATTCCTCATCTTGGCCCTTTTTGTAAGTAATGTTGTTTCTACCAATTTCTTCGTATCTTAGGAAAGTATAGTTTATTGTATGTTTTAATTCTGTTCCCTTCATTTTCTTTCTGTTGTATTTTTATCAATTAGACATGTCTTTTTTCCTTTATGCTTTCAAACGTTTTATTTAGAATATTATATTTTTGAATTTTTTGTCGCTGGTATAATTTCACGATTAATTGTAAAAGTTTTGCATCATAATTATTTATTATTTTTTATTAATTTTACTTATTTTTTGGATTTTATTTAAAACTGTGAGTTCCTTATTTCGAGAGTTCCCTAAATGTTTTTAAAATATACCATTTGATTATATACCAATGAATAATATAACTAAATTTTTATTCCTTTTGGTAAAACATTTTTATATCGTCTCAACACTTTAGTCCCTTCACTCATTTTATTACCTATTTCATGTTATTATATGTACATGTAAATTCGAGTATTATGAGAGTTGAAATAAAATTGTGTGTACTCAATCACACAATTTCCAGGGAGGATTGGGTCCACGCAAAGGGGGGTATACCTTAGATTTTTTTGGGGGGGGGGCGAGTCTGCCCATTTAGAGGCGCGAGTAATATTGCCCATGAGCGCGCACCAGACAGGGGGCCGGCAGCCGAATTCGACCCTGTGCTCATCTCTTAAGGCAAACGAGGAAACACTAAAGTCGTTGATAATGTGTTATTTTGATTGCATTCAATAGAGATATATGTATCTTTATACTTGTACATACATTATCATGAATGTTAGATTACACTTCATACGATCAAAAACAATATAAATTATGAATTTGGACGAAGGAATTTTATTAAAGAAGGCAAGTGTGTAGTAAAACTTGGATAATGCAGTCCATAGATCTTACTTGTGGTAGGTCAGTACCACTTCGATCTAGTAACTTGGGTCGTATTGAGCGGACACAGGTGTAATTTGGAGTCATCCCTGTTCATATCCATCCGAACAGGGTATTCGGGTTGGAAATCAAAAATCAAATTGCAATTTTCAACGTATTTATTGCGCATAATACTAAGAAAAAGGACCATAAAAAAAAGGACTCAATAGCATTTCAGCCAGCCACGCGCTGGTTATCCATCATCAGCAGATAAACAACATTGCATTCACGAGGCCTGTTGCCATCCTTTGAAAGAGTTATTTTAAAGTTGCCGTGCTAGAAAGGATGGCAACACGCCTCGTGATTACAATGTTGTTTATCTCCTGATGATGACCGGCACATAACTGGTTGAAATGCTATGGAGTCCTTTTTTATAGTTTTTTATTGGTGTTACGTGCCATAAATACGCTGAAAATAGCAATTTTATTTTTAATTTCGAATTTGCGTAGTATGTCAACAACCATATTTTCACCCGAGTTGGAGTTACGTTTTCTTTACCGAGAAACCGCTGACTCTTATTAAAAGAAAAGTGCTGCAATTGTATACAAACATAATACGTAATCTTAATTGTTTTTTCTTTTCTTTGAAGTGTAAAAGAATTGATGTGCTGAGTGTGTTGCGTTGCGAAAAATTGCTCCTTCACAGTTTCACTCCACTCTCGTTTTCATATCATGATTGATATTGGTAATTAATAATGCATATTTTGATGATGAAATGCAAGCCCCTTGATTAATACCACTTTCCGTTCACTAATAAATGTGTGATAAACATAATGTGTGCGTGATATACATAATGTGTGATATTAGTGTGATAAACATAACGTGTAAAACATAATGTGTGTGATAAACATAATGTGTGATATTAGTGTGATAAACATAATGTGTGATATTAGTGTGATAAACATAATGTGTGATATTAGTGTGATAAACATAATGTGTGATGTTAGCGTGATAAACATAATGTGTGATATTAGTGAAATGTGTGATAAGCATAAAATAAGTAGATCTATTCCCATGAAGCCAAAACCTTAATGCACACTATTACAGCCAGGGCCGGATTAGGGTTTTTTGGGGTCCTGGGCAAAATTGCTTTCAGGCCCCTTATAGAAGTGTTGGCTCTCAAACATTTTAACCAACGAAATCCTATTCTTACTACATGCCTAGCCAC
>QLNU02006419.1:28655-82082 GCA_006491805.2 Dysdera silvatica | reverse complement strand
CTAGTAATAATATTCGCATGCTTTAAACATTGTCGTGACCATGGTAAAGCGTGCTTCAATTGGCTTCACTTTCAGTTTTATACGCGATCGAATTATGTAAAAAGAAGAAGAGTGCTTTTTTCATTTGCTTTAGACAAAGTTAGAGTTTGCACCTCTGCATGTATATTTCATTAATTACATTTTTTCATACGCTTAAAATATTATTCTTTAATTAGGCGGTAATATGTCATCATACATGTACACCCACTTTTATGGACTTACCAATGTACTTAATGACATACATATGACATTTCTTCTTGAAGCTATTTGATGGTCGTGCATTTAACTCCATATATCTATTAATTCAATATATATCCTAATGCTGACAACGCGCAGTGATTGATTGATTAATCAGAGCTTAATAAAACTAGTGAATTTTTTTGACACTGGTAGGAATATGCCAAATACAGAAGAAGTTAAGCCATTTCGAGGATGGTGTATTTTACTCTCTTCTTCTGTATTTCGTACATCCCGATCAGCGTCAAAGATTTTACTAGCTATATCGTAATATTGTAAATCAATACGATAATAAATAATATTGATTTAATGTATTACTATTATACAATACAAAAACAGCATAACAATAAAACAAAGTAGCAAAGTAGGTCTATTATGACTGACTCTCATCTTAACGATTTAGCTCTTATTTCGATTGAAAATGAGACTCGCCTTCTTTAGACTTTTCACATTTGATAGATAACTTTGATGAGAAAAATGCTAGAAAAATAAATTATTTTGTAAGTTGTAAAAATATAATAAAAGTGGCTAGATTCAATTCAGTTGGCCTTTCACTAATCCGTCATAATTATAACAATTATAATTATTATTATAATTATAAATTATAATTATTATTATAATTATAAATTATAATTATTACTATAATTATAATTATAATTATAATTGCTATAATTATAAATTATAATTATTATTATAATTATTGCTATAATTATAATTATTATTATAATTATTACTATAATTATAATTATAATTATAATTTTGCTATAATTATAGTGTAATTATTGCTATAATTATAAATTATAATTATTATTATAATTATAAATTGATTTGTTATTATAATTATAATTGTTATTATAATTATTACTATAATTATAAATTATAATTATAATTATAGGTATAATTGTTATTATGATTGTTATTATAATTATAGGTATAATTATTATTATAGTGTGTATAATTCCAACAAATTATGATTATTATTATAATTATTATAATTAAAAGTGAAATTATAATAATTATTATAATTATAAATTATAATTAAATTATTAATACTAATTCAAATAATTTTAATAATTATAATTATTATAATTATAAATTATAATAAATTATAATATTTTAGTATTTTAAGTAATTATAATAATTAATATTTTAATGAATTACATTAATTCGTATTTGAATTAATTATATTAATTTGTATTTAAATTAATTTAATAATTCGTATTTTAATTTATTACAACAATCCACATTTTAATTAATTATGATAATTTGTATTTGAACTAATTAGAACAAATCGTATTTTAATTAATTAATTTTATTATAACAATCCACATTTAATTAATTATGATAATTTGTATTTGAATTAATTACAATAATTTGTATTTGAATTAATTACAATAATTTGTATTTGAATTAATTAGAATAATTCGTATTTTAATTAATTATAAGAATTCGTATTTTAATTAATTACTGCAAAATTTCGTATTTTAATTAGTAATTGTTATCGCCTATTTTAATTTAACTTCATTATCTTCTCTTTATCTTTCGCGTTTGTGCCAGTGAAGAACTTTATTTTGCAAAGCAAAACTCAGGTCAAGCATTTTATTATTGCGTTACGTTAAAACATTTTAGAGGGCCATTAAATTCTATATCGCCCTGGGCCGTTAACACCGTTAAGCCTAGCCCTGGTTAAATCACTATTCGTCTCGGCCCTTTTCGTAAGTAATGTTGTTTCTACCAATTTCTTCGTATCTTAGGAAAGTATAGTTTATTGTATGTTTTAATTCTGTTCCCTTCATTTTCTTTCTGTTGTATTTTTATCAATTAGACATGTCTTTTTTCCTTTATGCTTTCAAACGTTTTATTTAGAATATTATATTTTTGAACTTTTTGTCGCTGGTATAATTTCACGATTAATTGTAAAAGTTTTGCAACATAATTATTTATTATTTTTTATTAATTTTACTTATTTTTTGAATTTTATTTAAAACTGTGTGTTCCTTATTTCGAGAGTTCCCTAAATGCTTTTGAAATATATCATTTGATTATATACCAACGAATAATATAACTAAATTTTTATTCTTTTTGGTAAAACATTTTTATATCGTCTCAACACTTTAGTCCCTTCACTCATTTTATTACCTATTTCATGTTATTATATGTACATGTAAATTCGAGTATTATGAGAGTTGAAATAAAATTGTGTGTACTCAATCACACAATTTCCAGGGAGGATTGGGTCCACCCAAAGGGTGGGTATACCTTAGATTTTTTTTTGTGGCGGGGGGCGAGTCTGCCCATTTAGAGGCGCGAGTAATATTGCCCATGAGCGCGCACCAGACAGGGGGCCGGCAGCCGAATTCGACCCTGTGCTCATCTCTTAAGGCAAACGAGGAAACACTAAAGTCGTTGATAATGTGTTATTTTGATTGCATTCAATAGAGATATATGTATCTTTATACTTGTACATACATTATCATGAATGTTAGATTACACTTCATACGATCAAAAACAATATAAATTATGAATTTGGACGAAGGAATTTTATTAAAGAAGGCAAGTGTGTAGTAAAACTTGGATAATGCAGTCCATAGATCTTACTTGTGGTAGGTCAGTACCACTTCGATCTAGTAACTTGGGTCGTATTGAGCGGACACAGGTGTAATTTGGAGTCATCCCTGTTCATATCCATCCGAACCGGGTATTCGGGTTGGAAATCAAAAATCAAATTGCAATTTTCAACGTATTTATTGCGCATAATACTAAGAAAAAGGACCATAAAAAAAAGGACTGAATAGCATTTCAGCCAGCCACGCGCTGGTTATCCATCATCAGCAGATAAACAACATTGCAATCACGAGGCCTGTTGCCATCCTTTGAAAGAGTTATTTTAAAGTTGCCGCGCTAGAAAGGATTGTAACACGCCTCGTGATTACAATGTTGTTTATCTCCTGGTGATGACCGGCACATAACTGGTTGAAATGCTATTGAGTCCTTTTTTATAGTTTTTTATTGGTGTTACGTGCCATAAATACGCTGAAAATAGCAATTTTATTTTTAATTTCGAATTTGCGTAGTATGTCAACAACCATATTTTCACCCGAGTTGGAGTTACGTTTTCTTTACCGAGAAACCGCTGACTCTTATTAAAAGAAAAGTGCTGCAATTGTATACAAACATAATACGTAATCTTAATTGTTTTTTCTTTTCTTTGAAGTGTAAAAGAATTGATGTGCTGAGTGTGTTGCGTTGCGAAAAATTGCTCCTTCACAGTTTCACTCCACTCTCGTTTTCATATCATGATTGATATTGGTAATTAATAATGCATATTTTGATGATGAAATGCAAGCCCCTTGATTAATACCACTTTCCGTTCACTAATAAATGTGTGATAAACATAATGTGTGCGTGATATACATAATGTGTGATATTAGTGTGATAAACATAACGTGTAAAACATAATGTGTGTGATAAACATAATGTGTGATATTAGTGTGATAAACATAACGTGTAAAACATAATGTGTGTGATAAACATAATGTGTGGTATTAGTGTGATGAACATAACGTGTAAAACGTAATGTGTGTGATAAACATAATGTGTGATATTAGTGTGATAAACATAATGTGTGATATTAGTGTGATAAACATAATGTGTGATATTAGTGTGATAAACATAATGTGTGATATTAGTGTGATAAACATAATGTGTGATATTAGTGTGATAAACATAATGTGTGATATTAGTGTGATAAACATAATGTGTGATATTAGGGTGATAAACATAATGTGTGATATTAGTGTGATAAACATAATGTGCGATATTAGTGTGATAAACATAATGTGAGATATTAGTGTGATAAACATAATGTGTGATATTAGTGTGATAAACATAATGTGTGATATTAGGGTGATAAACATAATGTGTGATATTAGTGTGATAAACATAATGTGCGATATTAGTGTGATAAACATAATGTGTGATATTAGTGTGATAAACATAATGTGTGATATTAGTGTGATAATGTGTGATAATAAACATAATGTGTGATATTAGTGTGATAAACATAATGTGTATTAGTGTGATAAACATAATGTGTGATATTAGTGTGATAAACATAATGTGTGATATTAGTGTGATAAACATAATGTGTGATATTAGTGTGATAAACATAATGTGTGTGATAAACATAATGTGTGATATTAGTGAAATGTGTGATAAGCATAAAATAAGTAGATCTATTCCCATGAAGCCAAAACCTTAATGCTCACTATTACAGCCAGGGCCGGATTAGGGTTTTTTGGGGTCCTGGGCAAAATTGCTTGGACCCTTTACAATGATCCGAAAGGAATGAAATGAATGAAAGGAATGAAATGAAAATTACAATGATTCGAAATCCTTTACAATGATCTACGTTTATCGGAAATTCGCTTTTCCGAAATGACATTCTAGACGTACTTTTTTTAATTATTTCTTTAAGTGAACACTCGCTTAATGTCTTTTGGCAATAACGTTCATAAAGTGGAAATCATGTTTAACACCTGTCCTCCGAAATCCGCTTAACCGAAATGACATTCTATGCTTCTTTTAAATTACTTTTTGACTGGACGCTCCATACGAAAATTAATAAGTGCATAATATAATAATCCTGTGTGCAAATTTGTATTTTTGGGGATGTGTTATTTTAAAAGTTATAGAATGTTGAACTTCAGGCTATCAGAAGGCATTTTGTAACACTTAAGGGGGTGGCCCCCTTAAACTCTGTGTGCTGCTGACTACCATGATATTTTGCTTCCTTTAGAAGGAATTCTGTTTTATCAGAGTTTAACTATCTTTTCTGTAGGAAAACGGTATTTCATGAGACGTCCATCATCCAAGGAACAAAATGAAATAACAATCAATTATAATATGTAATGAAACAATATTTGCACAATATAGATTATTTAAATTTATTCGTAATTATACAGTTACAATTGATGACAGAACATCTGGCTGTTATCTTAACTTTAATATCGATAACATACTTATAAAGATAGCAACACAATATATTATAATCTCCAGATTTAAACAATGTATTTCAAATTATTTCTACATATTTAATTCGTCTTGCTGATTATACAACAATAGCTATTTTGCACAAAAGTTATACACTGTGCACTTACGTGGCAAATTCGACACAAAATTAGCTAGTGGTTTATTATAAGTTGCATTCCACTGTAAGTGAACAATATATAAATATTTATGGTTAAATGGCATAGCCATCCCCACGGGAACTTACGACGACAGAGGCGATCAGAAAAGCATTTGGCGCCTTTGGCGACAAAGTGTTGGGAGTGTTATGAAATTACTCCATATATATATATTCTCTGTGATAATTAACGTTTTTATTAACTAGTCGAAATTTGGAGTGTCAACTTGTGCACTTTAATAATACATAATGGTATGATAAATATCATCAATATTATTGAAGAAAATTTATACAAATGCACTGAAATTTCTCTCTCATTCTCCAATAGAATAATATAGTCATAAATCTAAGGTATTTTGGTGATTTATTGCTAATAATTAATTTCACAGATTGCAATATTTGGTTAGAACCGTCTTCTCTTACCTTTCTACAACTTCTATACTACTCACGTTATGTATCACTGAATATTGCATATTGGGTTGAATGAAATTATTATTATTATTCTAGAAATCGGATCTTGTTAAAAAATTAATGGTGAGATTTTGTAATATTTTTACCGATTTCTCTTATAATCTCACATTCATAAGAACAAACCACCTAGTTGCATAAATGGGGTAAGTGAATAAAATTTTATGGTGTTCTTATCTTTGAAATTTTATCTAAAACCGCTTAACTGAATATCTACAAATGTATAAACTAAATAAGCGCATGCATTTTTTCATCCAAACTGGCGTTTTATCACGTAATTTCAAACTGACAAATGAGCAAATAAATATTCAGGAAACCACCCTTCAGCCTTTACAAAAGTGTTGCAGAGCGCCCCCTCCCACATACACCAAGACCTACACCTGTGGTCAGTCATATCAGAATTCTGCTTATTGCATAAAGAGGGAGTCACGTGACCTTTTCGTGTCTCATATTTTTCCACAGTTGCCTTCATTTACGGGAAGTTGTTAACTAGAAACCATCTTTGCTTGTTAAGCCTTTTTTGTTTACGTCTTTAAATGGTTGATTTAAGGTTTCCCCTTTCATTTTCAATAACCAAAATGTTTAAATAATTTAATCAAAAGCTGGAGATTTTAAGTTCTTTAAAATCAAATGGAAGTTTTTCCGTACTTTTTGTTTTATGATTGAAATAATAGTATTTTATGATTATTAAAACAAATACAAATTTTATAAACTTAGAAACATCAATGTTCAATTTAATAATGCGAACAAAATAATATAAAAATATGGCGGAAAAATAATTGACATACGACATTATAAAGAATTTGGCTTAAATTCACAAAAACGCCTAACTGTATTAAATTTCGTCGCCGCGATGACATACACTTACGCTATTTATTTTATATATAGAAGTAAGAAGGTTACAAACTTCTAACACGATACAAAAATTATCTTGTCAAATGTTGAATTAATTGTACGGTTATCTAAGTAATTGTGAAAACCAAAGGTAATTATTGTTTAAACGAATGCATAATGTGATTAGAAGTTGAACATTTTTAATTCACTTTACACAACGCAATTTTTTTCCAGGTTGCAAGCTCCTGACAAGATCATAAAAAGCATCTTACCAAATGCCGAATTAATTGCAGGAATATTCAGAAACTGTAAACGAAAGATATTATTATTGTTGTCCTAGCTTATGTATATCTTGATAGCCGGCTGAAAATGCTGGACTTCGTTCATATAATTTGATATAACTTTTATCAACACTATCTTGGTAGGTAGAACATTATTTCGGTTAAGTTTGCATGAATAGTTTTATGTGGGTTGATAACATTCACACCATTTGCAATAACGTTTGTTCACCATGGAATGGACCTCAAATATGGCAAAGAACTAAACTTAATATAAAAACTTAAGGTTTTGGCTTCATGGGAATAGATCTACTTATTTTATGCTTATCACACATTTCACTAATATCACACATTATGTTTATCACGCTAACATCACACATTATGTTTATCACACTAATATCACACATTATGTTTATCACACTAATATCACACATTATGTTTATCACACTAATATCACACATTATGTTTATCACACTAATATCACACATTATGTTTATCACCCTAATATCACACATTATGTTTATCACACTAATGTCACATATTATGTTTATCACACTAATATCACACATTATGTTTATCACACTAATATCACACATTATGTTTATCACACGAATATCACACATTATGTTTATCACACAAATATCACATATTATGTTTATCACACTAATATCGCACATTATGTTTATCACACACATTATGTTTTACACGTTATGTTTATCACACTAATATCACACATTATGTATATCACGCACACATTATGTTTATCACACATTTATTAGTGAACGGAAAGTGGTATTAATCAAGGGGCTTGCATTTCATCATCAAAATATGCATTATTAATTACCAATATCAATCATGATATGAAAACGAGAGTGGAGTGAAACTGTGAAGGAGCAATTTTTCGCAACGCAACACACTCAGCACATCAATTCTTTTACATTTCAAAGAAAAGAAAAAACAATTAAGATTACGTATTATGTTTGTATACAATTACAGCACTTTTCTTTTAATAAGAGTCAGCGGTTTCTCGGTAAAGAAATCGTAACTCCAACTCGGATGAAAATATGGTTGTTGACATACTACGCAAATTCGAAATTAAAAATAAAATTGCTATTTTCAGCGTATTTATGGCACGTAACACCAATAAAAAACTATAAAAAAGGACTCAATAGCATTTCAACCAGTTATGTGCCGGTCATCACCAGGAGATAAACAACATTGTAATCACGAGGCGTGTTACAATCCTTTCTAGCGCGGCAACTTTAAAATAACTCTTTCAAAGGATGGCAACAGGCCTCGTGATTGCAATGTTGTTTATCTGCTGATGATGGATAACCAGCGCGTGGCTGGCTGAAATGCTATTCAGTCCTTTTTTTTATGGTCCTTTTTCTTAGTATTATGCGCAATAAATACGTTGAAAATTGCAATTTGATTTTTGATTTCCAACCCGAATACCCGGTTCGGATGGATATGAACAGGGATGACTCCAAATTACATCTGTATCCGCTCAATACGACCCAAGTTACTAGATCGAAGTGGTACTGACCTACCACAAGTAAGATCTGTGGACTGCATTATCCAAGTTTTACTACACACTTGCCTTCTTTAATAAAATTCCTTCGTCCAAATTCATAATTTATATTGTTTTTGATCGTATGAAGTGTAATCTAACATTCATGATAATGTATGTACAAGTATAAAGATACATATATCTCTATTGAATGCAATCAAAATAACACATTATCAACGACTTTAGTCTTTCCTCGTTTGCCTTAAGAGATGAGCACAGGGTCGAATTCGGCTGCCGGCCCCCTGTCTGGTGCGCGCTCATGGGCAATATTACTCGCGCCTCTAAATGGGCAGACTCGCCCCCCCCCCAAAAAAATCTAAGGTATAGCCTTACTTGGTACTTGTACTACACTTCTTTAGTGGCCCTAAATTTTAGCGGCCCCTGGGCGATCGCCCAACTTCTCCACATCCAAGTACGGTCCTGGGGTTAGCAACAGAAATAAAAAATTAGGAATAGTATTAAATTATCAAAAATCATTATTTTCGAGTATATAATCATCTTATACA
Source organism: Dysdera silvatica (assembly GCA_006491805.2). Lineage (NCBI taxonomy): Eukaryota > Metazoa > Arthropoda > Arachnida > Araneae > Dysderidae > Dysdera > Dysdera silvatica. The sequence continues at coordinate 72,965 of QLNU02006419.1, read as the reverse complement.
ACCACCTCATCGGCTATGATGGGAGAATTAATCTGATTAAATAATTAATTTTTAAAAAAAGTAGGATTAAAAGATGACTTATCTGGGAAAGATAGGGATGCCTGGGAGCATTATCAATAGGAAAAATGTATGTATAGGGAAAAAGAATTTGAGATTATAACGTTATTGTGATTGTAAATGTGCAGAGCAGTTATAACTAATATGAGTTGTATAATATTAAGAAAGAAAAAGTAAAGAATTTCACATAAAATTTTAATAATTAAATGTGATTTGGATAAAAGAATTTATGTATGTAAAAAATATTAGATATTTTAAATGCTACTTTGTTTTATTGGTATGCTGTTTTTGTATTGTATAATAGTAATATATTAAATCAATATTATTTATTATCGTATTGATTTACAATATTACGATCTAGCTACTAAAATCTTCGACGCTTATCGGGATGTACGAAATACAGAAGAAGAGAGTAAAATACACCATCCTCGAAATGGCTTAACTTCTTCTGTATTTCGTATATTCCGGCCAGTGTCAAAAAAATTCGCTAGTTTTATTAAGCTCTGATTAATCAATCAATCACTGCTCGTTGTCAGCATTAGGATATATTGAATTAATAGATATATGGAGTTAAATGCACGACCATCAAAAAGTTTCAAGAAGAAATGTCATATGTACAATATCTTCCGAGTGTTTTGTTCAGCTGACCATACAAATTTGATAACTGACAGCAAATTGTGCAGTACAACAGTACGACTACGTTAAGGAACGTTGTGATGATTGAAAAATACTGACTGATTCCGACGAAACCTAAAAAATACACCATGGTAGAGAGGTTCTCAAATATATGGCAAAGAAGTAGAGATTTTAAATACACAACAGAACTTGGATCGTAAGAGAGAGTGATGATTGACGCTGTGGCGAATATCAAGGGAATCGTTATGATGAGGATAGCGCAAATGTCCATTTTATATTTATGACTGCAGAATTTTGAGAATAGGTCATCGGATGAAACGGTTTGTAGATTTTTTAGAAGCTCTCGCATTTGTTTCCTCTTTCTATAACACAGATGCCACAAGAACACTGATATACACGTAGGAATAATGACACTTATCAGAATTTTAATGTTTTGACCAGAAGTACACACAAGGAAAGATGCCAAATAATAACAGGCTTTGAAGTGAAAACTGATAACAAACACGGCTACTCCAACTATTTCAAAGATCGACCGTGTAGTTTTCCCGAAATAAGACCCTAATCCGTAGAACTTCAGAATAACGGTCAACCATCCGTAACCCATTTTACAAAATATTTCTATCGGTGCTAGAGATTGTTATATTGCACCCAGAGCTTGGAGACGAATGGCGCTTTTTGGAACAGAAAGCCGTTTAAAATACGTGACAATAATCAAATTGCATGAAGCCTAATGGAAATTGATTTCCTTTGGTCATACTATAATGACTTCAATTTTTCAGTAATGTCAATATTGAGCGAGACATGTTATGCTGTCACAAATCTTGTGTGTCTTTTATAAATGGGAAAGATGCGAAAAAATATTGTTATGAAAGCTAAGTCATTATTCTGTGTGTTTTAGACATCGATGATAACCGAAAAGGCAATTATGAATGATTTTCGACCGTTACGGGCTCTATAAATAAAGCCTAGTAATAATATTCACATGCTTTAAACATTCTCGTGACTATGGTAAAGCGTGCTTCAATTGCCTTCACTTTCAGTTTCATACGCGATCGAATTATGTAATAAGAAGAAGAGTGCTTTTTTCATTTGCTTTAGACAACGTTAGAGTTTGCACCTCTGCATGCATATTTCATTTATTACATTTTTTGATACGCTTAAAATATTATTCTTTAATTAGGCGGTAATATGTCATCATACATGTACACCCACTTTTATGGACTTACCAATGTACTTAATGACATACATATGACATTTCTTCTTGAAGCTATTTGATGGTCGTGCATTTAACTCCATATATCTATTAATTCAATATATATCCTAATGCTGACAACGCGCAGTGATTGATTGATTAATCAGAGCTTAATAAAACTAGTGAATTTTTTTGACACTGGTAGGAATATGCCAAATACAGAAGAAGTTAAGCCATTTCGAGGATGGTGTATTTTACTCTCTTCTTCTGTATTTCGTACATCCCGATCAGCGTCAAAGATTTTACTAGCTATATCGTAATATTGTAAATCAATACGATAATAAATAATATTGATTTAATGTATTACTATTATACAATACAAAAACAGCATAACAATAAAACAAAGTAGCAAAGTAGGTCTATTATGACTGACTCTCATCTTAACGATTTAGCTCTTATTTCGATTGAAAATGAGACTCGCCTTCTTTAGACTTTTCACATTTGATAGATAACTTTGATGAGAAAAATGCTAGAAAAATAAATTATTTTGTAAGTTGTAAAAATATAATAAAAGTGGCTAGATTCAATTCAGTTGGCCTTTCACTAATCCGTCATAATTATAACAATTATAATTATTATTATAATTATAAATTATAATTATTATTATAATTATAAATTATAATTATTATATAATTATAATTATTATTATAAATTATTACTATAATTATATTATAATTATAATTATTATTATAATTTTATTATAATTATAAATTATAATTATTATTATATTTATTATATAGTATAAATTATAATTATTAATTATAATTATGATTGTTATTATAATTATAATTATTATAATTATTACTATAAAATTATAAATTATAATTATAATTATAATTATAATTATAATTATAATTATAAATATAATTATAATTATAAATTATAATTATAATTATAAATTATAATTGTTATTATAATTGTTATTATGATTGTTATTATAATTATAATTTATAATTATTATTATAATTATTATTATAATTATAAATTATGATTATTATTATAATTATTATTATAATTAAAGTAAAATTATAATAATTATTAAATTATAAATTATAATTAAATTATTATTACAATTAAAATAATTTATAATAATTATAATTATTATTATAATTATAAATATGTTATAATAGTTCGTATTTTAAGTATTATAATAATTCATATTTTAATGAATTACATTATATTTGAATTAATATAATTAATTATTTGAATTAATTATATAATTCGTATTTGATTAATTTAATAATTCGTATTTAAATTAATTTAATAATTCGTATTTTAATTAATTACAACAATCCACATTTAAATTAATTATAATAATTTGTATTTGAATTAATTACAATAATTTGTATTTGAATTAATTATAATAATTTGTATTTGAATTAATTACAATAATTCGCATTTGAATTAATTATAACAATTCGTATTTTATTTAATTAATTTTTATCCCCTATTTTCAATTTAACTTCATTATCTTCTCTTTATCTTTCGCGTTTGTGCCAGTGAAGAGCTTTATTTCGCAATGCAAAACTCAGGTCAAACATTTTATTATTGTGTTACGTTAAAACATTTTAGAGGGCCATTAAATTCTGTATCGCCCTGGGCCGTTAACACCGTTAAGCCTAGCCCTGGCTAAATCATTATTCGTCTCGGCCCTTTTTGTAAGTAATGTTGTTTCTACCAATTTCTTCGTATCTTAGGAAAGTATAGTTTATTGTATGTTTTAATTCTGTTCCCTTTATTTTCTTCTGTTGTATTTTTATCAATTAGACATGTCTTTTTTCCTTTATGCTTTCAAACGTTTTATTTAGAATATTATATTTTTGAATTTTTTGTCGCTGGTATAATTTCACGATTAATTGTAAAAGTTTTGCATCATAATTATTTATTATTTTTTATTAATTTTACTTATTTTTTGGATTTTATTTAAAACTGTGAGTTCCTTATTTCGAGAGTTCCCTAAATGTTTTTAAAATATACCATTTGATTATATACCAATGAATAATATAACTAAATTTTTATTCCTTTTGGTAAAACATTTTTATATCGTCTCAACACTTTAGTCCCTTCACTCATTTTATTACCTATTTCATGTTATTATATGTACATGTAAATTCGAGTATTATGAGAGTTGAAATAAAATTGTGTGTACTCAATCACACAATTTCCAGGGAGGATTGGGTCCACGCAAAGGGGGGTATACCTTAGATTTTTTTGGGGGGGGGGCGAGTCTGCCCATTTAGAGGCGCGAGTAATATTGCCCATGAGCGCGCACCAGACAGGGGGCCGGCAGCCGAATTCGACCCTGTGCTCATCTCTTAAGGCAAACGAGGAAAGACTAAAGTCGTTGATAATGTGTTATTTTGATTGCATTCAATAGAGATATATGTATCTTTATACTTGTACATACATTATCATGAATGTTAGATTACACTTCATACGATCAAAAACAATATAAATTATGAATTTGGACGAAGGAATTTTATTAAAGAAGGCAAGTGTGTAGTAAAACTTGGATAATGCAGTCCATAGATCTTACTTGTGGTAGGTCAGTACCACTTCGATCTAGTAACTTGGGTCGTATTGAGCGGACACAGGTGTAATTTGGAGTCATCCCTGTTCATATCCATCCGAACCGGGTATTCGGGTTGGAAATCAAAAATCAAATTGCAATTTTCAACGTATTTATTGCGCATAATACTAAGAAAAAGGACCATAAAAAAAAGGACTGAATAGCATTTCAGCCAGCCACGCGCTGGTTATCCATCATCAGCAGATAAACAACATTGCAATCACGAGGCCTGTTGCCATCCTTTGAAAGAGTTATTTTAAAGTTGCCGCGCTAGAAAGGATTGTAACACGCCTCGTGATTACAATGTTGTTTATCTCCTGGTGATGACCGGCACATAACTGGTTGAAATGCTATTGAGTCCTTTTTTATAGTTTTTTATTGGTGTTACGTGCCATAAATACGCTGAAAATAGCAATTTTATTTTTAATTTCGAATTTGCGTAGTATGTCAACAACCATATTTTCACCCGAGTTGGAGTTACGTTTTCTTTACCGAGAAACCGCTGACTCTTATTAAAAGAAAAGTGCTGCAATTGTATACAAACATAATACGTAATCTTAATTGTTTTTTCTTTTCTTTGAAATGTGAAAGAATTGATGTGCTGAGTGTGTTGCGTTGCGAAAAATTGCTCCTTCACAGTTTCACTCCACTCTCGTTTTCATATCATGATTGATATTGGTAATTAATAATGCATATTTTGATGATGAAATGCAAGCCCCTTGATTAATACCACTTTCCGTTCACTAATAAATGTGTGATAAACATAACGTGTAAAACATAATGTGTGTGTGATAAACATAATGTGTGCGTGATATACATAATGTGTGATATTAGTGTGATAAACATAACGTGTAAAACATAATGTGTGTGATAAACATAATGTGCGATATTAGTGTGATAAACATAATGTGTGATATTAGTGTGATAAACATAATGTGTGATATTAGTGTGATAAACATAATGTGTGATATTAGTGTGATAAACATAATGTGTGATATTAGGGTGATAAACATAATGTGTGATATTAGTGTGATAAACATAATGTGTGATATTAGTGTGATAAACATAATGTGTGATATTAGTGTGATAAACATAATGTGTGATATTAGTGTGATAAACATAATGTGTGATATTAGTGTGATAAACATAATGTGTGATATTAGTGTGATAAACATAATGTGTGATATTAGTGTGATAAACATAATGTGTGATATTAGTGTGATAAACATAACGTGTAAAACATAATGTGTGTGATAAACATAATGTGTGTGATATTAGTGTGATATTAGTGTACTAAAGATAATGTGTGATATTAGTGTGATAAACATAATGTGTGATGTTAGTGTGATAAACGTGTGTGATATTAGCGTGATAAACTTAATGTGTGATATTAGTGTGATAAACATAATGTGTGTGATAAACATAATGTGTGATATTAGTGAAATGTGTGATAAGCATAAAATAAGTAGATCTATTCATATGAAACCAAAACCTTAATGCTCACTATTACAGCCAGGGCCGGAGAAGGGTTTTTTGGGGTCCTGGGCAAAATTGCTTGGACCCTTTACAATGATCCGAAATGAATGAAATGAATGAAATGAATATTACAATGATTCGAAATCCTTTACAATGATCTACGTTTATCGGAAATTCGCTTTTCCGAAATGACATTCTAGACGTACTTTTTTTAATTATTTCTTTAAGTGAACATTCGCTTAATGTCTTTTGGCAATAACGTTCATAAAGTGGAAATCGTGTTTAACACCTGTCCTCCGAAATCCGCTTAACCGAAATGACATTCTATGCTTCTTTTAAATTACTTTTTGACTGGACGCTCCATACGAAAATTAATAAGTGCATAATATAATAATCCTGTGTGTAAATTTATATTTTTGGGGATGTGTTATTTTAAAAGTTATAGAACGTTGAACTTCAGGATATCAGAAGGCATTTTGTAACACTTAAGGGGGTGGCCCCACCTTAAACTCGGGGTGCTGCTGACTACTATGGTATTTTGCTTCCTTTAGAAGGAATTCTGTATTATGAGAGTTTAACTATCTTTTCTGTAGGAAAACAGTATTTCATGAGACGTCCATCATCCAAAGAACAGAATGAAATAACAATCAATAATAATATGTAATGAAACAATGTTTGCACAATATAGATTATTTAAATTTATTCGTAATTATACAGTTATCATTGCTGACAGAACACCTGGCTGTTATCTTAACTTTAATATCGATAACATACTTATAAAGATAGCGACACAATATATTATAATCTCCAGATTTAAGCAATGTATTTCAAATTATTTCTGCATATTTAATACGTCTTGCTGATTATAGCAACCATAGCTATTTTGCATTAAAGTTATACGCTGTGCACTTACGTGGCAAATTCGACACAAAATTAGCTAGTGGTTTATTATAAGTTGCATTCCACTGTAAGTGAACAATATATAAACATTTATGGTTAAATGGCATAGCCATCCCCACGGGAACTTACGACGACAGCGGCGATCACAAGGGCATTTGGCGCCTTTGGTGACAAAGTGTTGGGAGGGTTATGAAATTACTCCATGTATATATTGTCTGTGATAATTAACGTTTTTATTAACTAGTCGAAATTTGGAGCGTCAACTTGTGCACTTCAATAACGCATAATGGTATGATAAATATCATCAATATTATTGAAGAAAATTTATACAAATGCACTGAAATTTCTCTCTCATTCCCCAATAGAATAATATAGTCATAAATCTAAGGTATTTTGGTGATTTATTGCTATAATGGTGAGATTTTGTAATATTTTACAGATTTCTATTATAATCGCACATTCATAAGAGCAAACCACCTAGTTGCATAAACGGGGTAGTTGAATAAAATTTTATGGTGTTCTTACCTTTGAAATTTTATCTAAAACCGCTTAACTGAATATCTATAAATGTATAAACTAAATAAGCGCATGCATTTTTTCATCCAAACTGGCGTTTTATCATGTAATTTCAACCTGACCTGTGAGCAAATACTAGTATTTTATACTTATATTTGTAGTATGAAATAATAGCATTTTATGATTATTAAAACAAATACAAATTTTATAAACTTAGAAACATCAATGTTCAATTTAATAATGCGAACAAAATAATATAAAAATATGGCGGAAAAATAATTGACATACAACATTATAAAGAATTTGGCTTAAATTCACAAAACGACTAACTGTATTAAATTTCGTCGCCGCTTTGACACGCACTTACGCTATTTATTTTATATATAGAAGTAAGAAGGTTACAAACTTCTAACACGATACAAAAATTATCTTGTCAAATGTTGAATTAATTGTACGGTTATGTAGGTAATTGTGAAAAACAAAGGTAATTATTGTTTAAACGAATGCACAATGTGATTAGAAGTTGAACATTTTTAATTCACTTTACACAATGCAATTTTTTTCCAGGTTGCAAGCTCCTGACAAGATCATAAAAAGCATTTTACCAAATGCCGAATTAATTGCAGGAATATTCAGAAACTGTAAACAAAAGATATTATTATTGTTGTCCTAGCTTATGTATATCGTGATAGCTGGCCGAAAATGCTGGACTTAGTTCATATAATTTGATATAACTTTTATCAACACTATTTCAGTAGGTAGAACATTATTTCGGTTAAGTTTGCATAAATATTTTTATGTGGGTTGATAACATTCACACCATTTGCACTAACGTTTGTTCACCAACAATGCAAAATATAGTAAATATACGATTTAATTAGCGATATTATATACGATTAATCAGCGTAGTGTTCGATTTATATAAAATAAATATACGATGCTTACGTTTAAGGGATGAGGGTAACTGTTACTTAATTTTAATTAAGATTAAGAATAAGTAATCCGTAGGTCATCAGAGCCCCGAAAAATGCTAGCACTGAGCTCCTTTCCATAGGTAACATGTCCCATGCCGATAAAATAACCGGATCCTTTTTGCTCATAGTCTCTATAAGTTTCAAGTAACATTCATCATCGCTGTGAAGCGCCCCGTTTTGCAAATTTTGCATCAAGGTGGTTTCAAATTTAGTCGCAAGGGAATTTTGAACCTGCTTCATACTTCGAGGAACCCTTGCTGCGCAGAGCACAAGAATGATAGTCTGAACAGATGGAACAGAGATACAATACACGCATTCTATGACAATAACAATATAATTGTATTTCAGTGACGACAATTCGCTTAACAGAAAACCACAGTAACTAAAAATCAAGCAGAAATTGGAAATGATAATTATGAAAATCATCGAAGAAAAAATTGACTCCAAATCTTCTGTAATAGATATAAGGCTCTTATACCTCTTTAAGATAACTTCCATGGTGTCCCTGTTACAATATCTTCCGAGTGTTTTGTTCAGCTGACCATACAAATTTGATAACTGACAGCAAATTGTGCAGTACAACAGTACGACTACGTTAAGGAACGTTGTGATGATTGAAAAATACTGACTGATTCCGACGAAACCTAAAAAATACACCATGGCAGAGAGGTTCTCAAATATATGGCAAAGAACTACAAATCTTAAATACTCAACAGAACTTGGATCGTAAGAGAGAGTGATGATTGACGCTGTGGCGAATATCAAGGGAATCGTTATGATGAGGATAGCGCAAATGTCCATTTTATATTTATGACTGCAGAATTTTGAGAATAGGTCATCGGATGAAACGGTTTGTAGATTTTTTAGAAGCTCTCGCATTTGTTTCCTCTTTCTATAACACAGATGCCACAAGAACACTGATATACACGTAGGAATAATGACACTTATCAGAATTTTAATGTTTTGACCAGAAGTACACACAAGGAAAGATGCCAAATAATAACAGGCTTTGAAGTGAAAACTGATAACAAACACGGCTACTCCAACTATTTCAAAGATCGACCGTGTAGTTTTCCCGAAATAAGACCCTAATCCGTAGAACTTCAGAATAACGGTCAACCATCCGTAACCCATTTTACAAAATATTTCTATCGGTGCTAGAGATTGTTATATTGCACCCAGAGCTTGGAGACGAATGGCGCTTTTTGGAACAGAAAGCCGTTTAAAATACGTGACAATAATCAAATTGCATGAAGCCTAATGGAAATTGATTTCCTTTGGTCATACTATAATGACTTCAATTTTTCAGTAATGTCAATATTGAGCGAGACATGTTATGCTGTCACAAATCTTGTGTGTCTTTTATAAATGGGAAAGATGCGAAAAAATATTGTTATGAAAGCTAAGTCATTATTCTGTGTGTTTTAGACATCGATGATAACCGAAAAGGCAATTATGAATGATTTTCGACCGTTACGGGCTCTATAAATAAAGCCTAGTAATAATATTCACATGCTTTAAACATTCTCGTGACTATGGTAAAGCGTGCTTCAATTGCCTTCACTTTCAGTTTCATACGCGATCGAATTATGTAATAAGAAGAAGAGTGCTTTTTTCATTTGCTTTAGACAACGTTAGAGTTTGCACCTCTGCATGCATATTTCATTTATTACCTTTTTTCATACGCTTAAAATATTATTCTTTAATTAGGCGGTAATATGTCACCATACATGTACACCCACTTTTATGGACTTACCAATGTACTTAATGACATACATATGACATTTCTTCTTGAAACTTTTTGATGGTCGTGCATTTAACTCCATATATCTATTAATTCAATATATCCTAATGCTGACAACGAGCAGTGATTGATTGATTAATCAGAGTTTAATAAAACTAGCGAATTTTTTTGACACTGGCCGGAATATGCGAAATACAGAAGAAGTTAAGCCATTTCGAGGATGGTGTATTTTACTCTCTTCTTCTGTATTTCGTACATCCCGATCAGCGTCAAAGATTTTAGTAGCTAGATCGTAATATTGTAAATCAATACGATAATAAATAATATTGATTTAATATATTACTATTATACAATACAAAAACAGCATAACAATAAAACAAAGTAGCATTTAAAATATCTAATATTTTTTACATACATAAATTCTTTTATCCAAATCACATTTAATTATTAAAATTTTATGTGAAATTCTTTACTTTTTCTTTCTTAATATTATACAACTCATATTAGTTATAACTGCTCTGCACATTTACAATCACAATAACGTTATAATCTCAAATTCTTTTTCCCTATACATACATTTTTCCTATTGATAATGCTCCCAGGCATCCCTATCTTTCCCAGATAAGTCATCTTTTAATCCTACTTTTTTTAAAAATTAATTATTTAATCAGATTAATTCTCCCATCATAGCCGATGAGGTGGTTGTATAAGATGATTATATACTCGAAAATAATGATTTTTGATAATTTAATACTATTCCTAATTTTTTATTTCTGTTGCTAACCCCAGGACCGTACTTGGATGTGGAGAAGTTGGGCGATCGCCCAGGGGCCGCTAAAATTTAGGGCCACTAAAGAAGTGTAGTACAAGTACCAACAAATCAGTTTTTAGCGGACCTTATGCACTTTTGACAGAGTATTTGGTTAATTGAGATTTTGCGTGTGATGCTATCAAGGCCAGGATTTAATTTTGGGGGTTCAAAAATTTTTACAGCATGTATCGATACAATCACAGCATGCAAGGCCGTAGCCAAGTCCCATTAAAAATTTAGCTTTTACGGGGAGACCCGTCCATAAGACCATCTCCCCTGGATACGGGCATGGATGTTATACTTCCCAGAATTCTCTAGGAGCTTTTAATAGTGGTCAAAAAATATTTAGCATGTTAAAACATTAGCATGACGTTTGGATTTCTTTTTAATATTGCGGTGTTAAAAAAAATGGATGGAAACACGATGAAGTACCGAACTATACTGTAAGCAACTGGCCGTTCCATTGAACGATATAAATGGATTAGATTTGTACACAGAACTGAAAGTACTTACTCAACTGATTCCGAAAACACTAGTTTCTTCATCGCTGATCGTTCTTGAGTACGTATTTGAAAACGATTCTTAGAATGTTTTACTAAATGTTGCGACCGCTCTAAAAATTTTGCTGATAATCCTTATTACCGTGCTTTCATCAGAACCTTCATTCTCTAAATTGAAATTTATTAAAACATACTTAAGGTCTACTATGACTGACTCTCATCTTAACGATTTAGCTCTTATTTCGATTGAAAATGAGACTCGCCTTCTTTAGACTTTTCACATTTGATAGATAATTTTGATGAGAAAAATGCTAGAAAAATAAATTATTTTGTAAGTTGTAAAAATATAATAAAAGTGGCTAGATTCAATTCATTTGGTCTTTCACTAATCCGTTATAATTATAATAATTATAATTATCATTATAATTATCAATTATAATTATCATTATAATTATCAATTATAATTATTATTATAATTATCAATTATAATTATTATTATAATTATCAATTATAATTATTATTATAATTATCAATTATAATTATTATTATGATTATAAATTATAAATATTATTATAATTATAAATATTATTATAATTAAATTATAATAATTGAATTATAATTATTATTATAAATTATAATTATTATTATAAATTATAATTATTATAAATTATAATTAAAGTACATTATAATAATTACTATAATTATTATAAATTATAATTATTATTATAAATTATAATTAAAGTACATTATAATAATTACTATAATTATCAATTATAATTAAAATATTATTATTACAATTACAATAAATTATAATAATTATAATTGTTATTATTATATATAAATTATAATAAATTATAATAGTTTTATTTTAAGTAATTATAATAATTCATATTTTAATGAATTACATTAATTCGTATTTGAATTAATTATATTAATTTGTATTTAAATTAATTTAATAATTCGTATTTTAATTAATTACAACAATCCACATTTTAATTGATTATAATGATTTGTATTTGAATTAATTACAATAATTCGTATTTTAATTAATTATAACAATTCGTATTTTAATTAATTAATTGTTATCGCCTATTTTAATTTAATTTCATGATCTTCTCTTTATCTTTCGCGTTTGTGCTGGTGAAGAGCTTTATTTCGCAATGCAAAAGTCAGGTCAAACATTTTATTATTGTGTTACGTTAAAACATTTTTGAGGGCCGTTAAATTCTGTATCGCCCTGAGCCGTTAACACCGTTAAGCCTAGCCCTGGCTAAATCATTCCTCATCTTGGGCCTTTTTGTAAGTAATGTTGTTTCTACCAATTTCTTCGTATCTTAGGAAAGTATAGTTTATTGTATGTTTTAATTCTGTTCTCTTCATTTTCATTCTGTTGTATTTTTATCAATTAGACATGTCTTCTTTCCTTTATGCTTTCAAACGTTTTATTTAGAATATTATATTTTTGAATTTTTTGTCGCTGGTATAATTTCACGATTAATTGTAAAAGTTTTGCATCATAATTATTTATTATTTTTTATTAATTTTACTTATTTTTTGGATTTTATTTAAAACTGTGAGTTCCTTATTTCGAGAGTTCCCTAAATGTTTTTAAAATATACCATTTGATTATATACCAATGAATAATATAACTAAATTTTTATTCCTTTTGGTAAAACATTTTTATATCGTCTCAACACTTTAGTCCCTTCACTCATTTTATTACCTATTTCATGTTATTATATGTACATGTAAATTCGAGTATTATGAGAGTTGAAATAAAATTGTGTGTACTCAATCACACAATTTCCAGGGAGGATTGGGTCCACGCAAAGGGGGGTATACCTTAGATTTTTTTGGGGGGGGGGCGAGTCTGCCCATTTAGAGGCGCGAGTAATATTGCCCATGAGCGCGCACCAGACAGGGGGCCGGCAGCCGAATTCGACCCTGTGCTCATCTCTTAAGGCAAACGAGGAAAGACTAAAGTCGTTGATAATGTGTTATTTTGATTGCATTCAATAGAGATATATGTATCTTTATACTTGTACATACATTATCATGAATGTTAGATTACACTTCATACGATCAAAAACAATATAAATTATGAATTTGGACGAAGGAATTTTATTAAAGAAGGCAAGTGTGTAGTAAAACTTGGATAATGCAGTCCATAGATCTTACTTGTGGTAGGTCAGTACCACTTCGATCTAGTAACTTGGGTCGTATTGAGCGGACACAGGTGTAATTTGGAGTCATCCCTGTTCATATCCATCCGAACCGGGTATTCGGGTTGGAAATCAAAAATCAAATTGCAATTTTCAACGTATTTATTGCGCATAATACTAAGAAAAAGGACCATAAAAAAAAGGACTGAATAGCATTTCAGCCAGCCACGCGCTGGTTATCCATCATCAGCAGATAAACAACATTGCAATCACGAGGCCTGTTGCCATCCTTTGAAAGAGTTATTTTAAAGTTGCCGCGCTAGAAAGGATGGCAACACGCCTCGTGATTACAATGTTGTTTATCTCCTGGTGATGACCGGCACATAACTGGTTGAAATGCTATTGAGTCCTTTTTTATAGTTTTTTATTGGTGTTACGTGCCATAAATACGCTGAAAATAGCAATTTTATTTTTAATTTCGAATTTGCGTAGTATGTCAACAACCATATTTTCACCCGAGTTGGAGTTACGTTTTCTTTACCGAGAAACCGCTGACTCTTATTAAAAGAAAAGTGCTGCAATTGTATACAAACATAATACGTAATCTTAATTGTTTTTTCTTTTCTTTGAAATGTGAAAGAATTGATGTGCTGAGTGTGTTGCGTTGCGAAAAATTGCTCCTTCACAGTTTCACTCCACTCTCGTTTTCATATCATGATTGATATTGGTAATTAATAATGCATATTTTGATGATGAAATGCAAGCCCCTTGATTAATACCACTTTCCGTTCACTAATAAATGTGTGATAAACATAATGTGTAAAACATAATGTGTGTGATAAACATAATGTGTAAAACATAATGTGTGTGATAAACATAATGTGTAAAACATAATGTGTGTGATAAACATAATGTGTGTGATATTAGTGTGATATTAGTGTACTAAAGATAATGTGTGATATTAGTGTGATAAACATAATGTGTGATATTAGTGTGATAAACGTGTGTGATATTAGCGTGATAAACTTAATGTGTGATATTAGTGTGATAAACATAATGTGTGTGATAAACATAATGTGTGTGATAAACATAATGTGTGTGATAAACATAATGTGTGATATTAGTGAAATGTGTGATAAGCATAAAATAAGTAGATCTATTCATATGAAACCAAAACCTTAATGCTCACTATTACAGCCAGGGCCGGAGAAGGGTTTTTTGGGGTCCTGGGCAAAATTGCTTGGACCCTTTACAATGATCCGAAATGAATGAAATGAATGAAATGAATATTACAATGATTCGAAATCCTTTACAATGATCTACGTTTATCGGAAATTCGCTTTTCCGAAATGACATTCTAGACGTACTTTTTTTAATTATTTCTTTAAGTGAACATTCGCTTAATGTCTTTTGGCTTTTGGCAATAACGTTCATAAAGTGGAAATCGTGTTTAACACCTGTCCTCCGAAATCCGCTTAACCGAAATGACATTCTATGCTTCTTTTAAATTACTTTTTGACTGGACGCTCCATACGAAAATTAATAAGTGCATAATATAATAATCCTGTGTGCAAATTTGTATTTTTGGGGATGTGTTATTTTAAAAGTTATAGAATGTTGAACTTCAGGCTATCAGAAGGCATTTTGTAACACTTAAGGGGGTGGCCCCCTTAAACTCGGGGTGCTGCTGACTACTATGGTATTTTGCTTCCTTTAGAAGGAATTCTGTATTATCAGAGTTTAACTATCTTTTCTGTAGGAAAACAGTATTTCATGAGACGTCCATCATCCAAAGAACAGAATGAAATAACAATCAATAATAATATGTAATGAAACAATGTTTGCACAATATAGATTATTTAAATTTATTCGTAATTATACAGTTATCATTGCTGACAGAACACCTGGCTGTTATCTTAACTTTAATATCGATAACATACTTATAAAGATAGCAACACAATATATTATAATCTCCAGATTTAAACAATGTATTTCAAATTATTTCTACATATTTAATTCGTCTTGCTGATTATACAACAATAGCTATTTTGCACAAAAGTTATACACTGTGCACTTACGTGGCAAATTCGACACAAAATTAGCTAGTGGTTTATTATAAGTTGCATTCCACTGTAAGTGAACAATATATAAATATTTATGGTTAAATGGCATAGCCATCCCCACGGGAACTTACGACGACAGAGGCGATCAGAAAAGCATTTGGCGCCTTTGGCGACAAAGTGTTGGGAGTGTTATGAAATTACTCCATATATATATATTCTCTGTGATAATTAACGTTTTTATTAACTAGTCGAAATTTGGAGTGTCAACTTGTGCACTTTAATAATACATAATGGTATGATAAATATCATCAATATTATTGAAGAAAATTTATACAAATGCACTGAAATTTCTCTCTCATTCTCCAATAGAATAATATAGTCATAAATCTAAGGTATTTTGGTGATTTATTGCTAATAATTAATTTCACAGATTGCAATATTTGGTTAGAACCGTCTTCTCTTACCTTTCTACAACTTCTATACTACTCACGTTATGTATCACTGAATATTGCATATTGGGTTGAATGAAATTATTATTATTATTCTAGAAATCGGATCTTGTTAAAAAATTAATGGTGAGATTTTGTAATATTTTTACCGATTTCTCTTATAATCTCACATTCATAAGAACAAACCACCTAGTTGCATAAATGGGGTAAGTGAATAAAATTTTATGGTGTTCTTATCTTTGAAATTTTATCTAAAACCGCTTAACTGAATATCTACAAATGTATAAACTAAATAAGCGCATGCATTTTTTCATCCAAACTGGCGTTTTATCACGTAATTTCAAACTGACAAATGAGCAAATAAATATTCAGGAAACCACCCTTCAGCCTTTACAAAAGTGTTGCAGAGCGCCCCCTCCCACATACACCAAGACCTACACCTGTGGTCAGTCATATCAGAATTCTGCTTATTGCATAAAGAGGGAGTCACGTGACCTTTTCGTGTCTCATATTTTTCCACAGTTGCCTTCATTTACGGGAAGTTGTTAACTAGAAACCATCTTTGCTTGTTAAGCCTTTTTTGTTTACGTCTTTAAATGGTTGATTTAAGGTTTCCCCTTTCATTTTCAATAACCAAAATGTTTAAATAATTTAATCAAAAGCTGGAGATTTTAAGTTCTTTAAAATCAAATGGAAGTTTTTCCGTACTTTTTGTTTTATGATTGAAATAATAGTATTTTATGATTATTAAAACAAATACAAATTTTATAAACTTAGAAACATCAATGTTCAATTTAATAATGCGAACAAAATAATATAAAAATATGGCGGAAAAATAATTGACATACGACATTATAAAGAATTTGGCTTAAATTCACAAAAACGCCTAACTGTATTAAATTTCGTCGCCGCGATGACATACACTTACGCTATTTATTTTATATATAGAAGTAAGAAGGTTACAAACTTCTAACACGATACAAAAATTATCTTGTCAAATGTTGAATTAATTGTACGGTTATCTAAGTAATTGTGAAAACCAAAGGTAATTATTGTTTAAACGAATGCATAATGTGATTAGAAGTTGAACATTTTTAATTCACTTTACACAACGCAATTTTTTTCCAGGTTGCAAGCTCCTGACAAGATCATAAAAAGCATCTTACCAAATGCCGAATTAATTGCAGGAATATTCAGAAACTGTAAACGAAAGATATTATTATTGTTGTCCTAGCTTATGTATATCTTGATAGCCGGCTGAAAATGCTGGACTTCGTTCATATAATTTGATATAACTTTTATCAACACTATCTTGGTAGGTAGAACATTATTTCGGTTAAGTTTGCATGAATAGTTTTATGTGGGTTGATAACATTCACACCATTTGCAATAACGTTTGTTCACCAACAATGCAAAATATAGTAAATATACGATTTAATTAGCGATATTATATACGATTAATCAGCGTAGTGTTCGATTTATATAAAATAAATATACGATGCTTACGTTTAAGGGATGAGGGTAACTGTTACTTAATTTTAATTAAGATTAAGAATAAGTAATCCGTAGGTCATCAGAGCCCCGAAAAATGCTAGCACTGAGCTCCTTTCCATAGGTAACATGTCCCATGCCGATAAAATAACCGGATCCTTTTTGCTCATAGTCTCTATAAGTTTCAAGTAACATTCATCATCGCTGTGAAGCGCCCCGTTTTGCAAATTTTGCATCAAGGTGGTTTCAAATTTAGTCGCAAGGGAATTTTGAACCTGCTTCATACTTCGAGGAACCCTTGCTGCGCAGAGCACAAGAATGATAGTCTGAACAGATGGAACAGAGATACAATACACGCATTCTATGACAATAACAATATAATTGTATTTCAGTGACGACAATTCGCTTAACAGAAAACCACAGTAACTAAAAATCAAGCAGAAATTGGAAATGATAATTATGAAAATCATCGAAGAAAAAATTGACTCCAAATCTTCTGTAATAGATATAAGGCTCTTATACCTCTTTAAGATAACTTCCATGGTGTCCCTGTTACAATATCTTCCGAGTGTTTTGTTCAGCTGACCATACAAATTTGATAACTGACAGCAAATTGTGCAGTACAACAGTACGACTACGTTAAGGAACGTTGTGATGATTGAAAAATACTGACTGATTCCGACGAAACCTAAAAAATACACCATGGGAGAGAGGTTCTCAAATATATGGCAAAGAAATAGAGATCTTAAATACACAACAGAACTTGGATCGTAAGAGAGAGTGATGATTGACGCTGTGGCGAATATCAAGGGAATCGTTATGATGAGGATAGCGCAAATGTCCATTTTATATTTATGACTGCAGAATTTTGAGAATAGGTCATCGGATGAAATGGTTTGTAGATTTTTTAGAAGCACTCGCATTTGTTTCCTTTTTCTATAACACAGATGCCACAAGAACACTGATATACACGTAGGAATAATGACACTTATCAGAATTTTAATGTTTTGACCAGAAGTACACACAAGGAAAGATGCCAAATAATAACAGGCTTTGAAGTGAAAACTGATAACAAACACGGCTACTCCAACTATTTCAAAGATCGACCGTGTAGTTTTCCCGAAATAAGACCCTAATCCGTAGAACTTCAGAATAACGGTCAACCATCCGTAACCCATTTTACAAAATATTTCTATCGGTGCTAGAGATTGTTATATTGCACCCAGAGCTTGGAGACGAATGGCGCTTTTTGGAACAGAAAGCCGTTTAAAATACGTGACAATAATCAAATTGCATGAAGCCTAATGGAAATTGATTTCCTTTGGTCATACTATAATGACTTCAATTTTTCAGTAATGTCAATATTGAGCGAGACATGTTATGCTGTCACAAATCTTGTGTGTCTTTTATAAATGGGAAAGATGCGAAAAAATATTGTTATGAAAGCTAAGTCATTATTCTGTGTGTTTTAGACATCGATGATAACCGAAAAGGCAATTATGAATGATTTTCGACCGTTACGGGCTCTATAAATAAAGCCTAGTAATAATATTCACATGCTTTAAACATTCTCGTGACTATGGTAAAGCGTGCTTCAATTGCCTTCACTTTCAGTTTCATACGCGATCGAATTATGTAATAAGAAGAAGAGTGCTTTTTTCATTTGCTTTAGACAACGTTAGAGTTTGCACCTCTGCATGCATATTTCATTTATTACCTTTTTTCATACGCTTAAAATATTATTCTTTAATTAGGCGGTAATATGTCACCATACATGTACACCCACTTTTATGGACTTACCAATGTACTTAATGACATACATATGACATTTCTTCTTGAAGCTATTTGATGGTCGTGCATTTAACTCCATATATCTATTAATTCAATATATATCCTAATGCTGACAACGCGCAGTGATTGATTGATTAATCAGAGCTTAATAAAACTAGTGAATTTTTTTGACACTGGTAGGAATATGCCAAATACAGAAGAAGTTAAGCCATTTCGAGGATGGTGTATTTTACTCTCTTCTTCTGTATTTCGTACATCCCGATCAGCGTCAAAGATTTTACTAGCTATATCGTAATATTGTAAATCAATACGATAATAAATAATATTGATTTAATGTATTACTATTATACAATACAAAAACAGCATAACAATAAAACAAAGTAGCAAAGTAGGTCTATTATGACTGACTCTCATCTTAACGATTTAGCTCTTATTTCGATTGAAAATGAGACTCGCCTTCTTTAGACTTTTCACATTTGATAGATAACTTTGATGAGAAAAATGCTAGAAAAATAAATTATTTTGTAAGTTGTAAAAATATAATAAAAGTGGCTAGATTCAATTCAGTTGGCCTTTCACTAATCCGTCATAATTATAACAATTATAATTATTATTATAATTATAAATTATAATTATTATTATAATTATAAATTATAATTATTATAATAATTATAATTATAATTATAATTATTATATAATTATAATTATAATTATAATTATTATAATTTTGCTATATTCTGGAAATTATAATTATTATTATATTTATTGCTATAATCAAATTATATTATTATAATTATAAATTATGATTGTTATTATATTATATTATTATTATAAATTTATACCTATATTCTCATTACCAGTGTAGTACATTCACCAATTATAATTATAAATTATAATTATAATTATAAATTATAATTATAATTATAAATTACAAGTATTATTATGATTGCCATTATAATTTATAAATTATAATTATTATTATAATTATTATTATAATTAATTAGTTATTATTATAATTGGTAAAATTATAATAATTATTATGGTACTAGTATAAATAAATTATTATTACAATTAAAATAATTTATAATAATTATAATTATTATAATTATAAATTATAATAAATTATAATATTTTAGTATTTTAAGTAATTATAATAATTAATATTTTAATGAATTACATTAATTCGTATTTGAATTAATTATATTAATTTGTATTTAAATTAATTTAATAATTCGTATTTTAATTAATTACAACAATCCACATTTTAATTAATTATAATAATAATTTAATAATTCGTATTTAAATTAATTTAATAATTCGTATTTTAATTAATTACAACAATCCACATTTAAATTAATTATAATAATTTGTATTTGAATTAATTACAATAATTTGTATTTGAATTAATTATAATAATTTGTATTTGAATTAATTACAATAATTCGCATTTGAATTAATTATAACAATTCGTAGTTTAATTAATTAATTGTTATCGCCTATTTTAATTTAACTTCATTATCTTCTCTTTATCTTTCGCGTTTGTGCTAGTGAAGAGCTTTATTTTGCAATGCAAAACTCAGGTCAAACATTTTATTATTGTGTTACGTTAAAACATTTTTGAGGGCCGTTAAATTCTATATCGCACTGGGCCGTTAACATCGGTAAGCCTAGCCCTGGCCTCATCTTGGCCCTTTTTGTAAGTAATGTTGTTTCTACCAATTTCTTCGTATCTTAGGAAAGTACAGTTTATTGTATGTTTTAATTCTGTTCCCTTCATTTTCATTCTGTTGTATTTTTATCAATTAGACATGTCTTTTTTCCTTTATGCTTTCAAACGTTTTATTTAGAATATTATATTTTTGAACTTTTTGTCGCTGGTATAATTTCACGATTAATTGTAAAAGTTTTGCAACATAATTATTTATTATTTTTTATTAATTTTACTTATTTTTTGAATTTTATTTAAAACTGTGTGTTCCTTATTTCGAGAGTTCCCTAAATGCTTTTGAAATATATCATTTGATTATATACCAACGAATAATATAACTAAATTTTTATTCTTTTTGGTAAAACATTTTTATATCGTCTCAACACTTTAGTCCCTTCACTCATTTTATTACCTATTTCATGTTATTATATGTACATGTAAATTCGAGTATTATGAGAGTTGAAATAAAATTGTGTGTACTCAATCACACAATTTCCAGGGAGGATTGGGTCCACCCAAAGGGTGGGTATACCTTAGATTTTTTTTTGTGGCGGGGGGCGAGTCTGCCCATTTAGAGGCGCGAGTAATATTGCCCATGAGCGCGCACCAGACAGGGGGCCGGCAGCCGAATTCGACCCTGTGCTCATCTCTTAAGGCAAACGAGGAAAGACTAAAGTCGTTGATAATGTGTTATTTTGATTGCATTCAATAGAGATATATGTATCTTTATACTTGTACATACATTATCATGAATGTTAGATTACACTTCATACGATCAAAAACAATATAAATTATGAATTTGGACGAAGGAATTTTATTAAAGAAGGCAAGTGTGTAGTAAAACTTGGATAATGCAGTCCACAGATCTTACTTGTGGTAGGTCAGTACCACTTCGATCTAGTAACTTGGGTCGTATTGAGCGGATACAGATGTAATTTGGAGTCATCCCTGTTCATATCCATCCCAACCGGGTATTCGGGTTGGAAATCAAAAATCAAATTGCAATTTTCAACGTATTTATTGCGCATAATACTAAGAAAAAGGACCATAAAAAAAAGGACTGAATAGCATTTCAGCCAGCCACGCGCTGGTTATCCATCATCAGCAGATAAACAACATTGCAATCACGAGGCCTGTTGCCATCCTTTGAAAGAGTTATTTTAAAGTTGCCGCGCTAGAAAGGATTGTAACACGCCTCGTGATTACAATGTTGTTTATCTCCTGGTGATGACCGGCACATAACTGGTTGAAATGCTATTGAGTCCTTTTTTATAGTTTTTTATTGGTGTTACGTGCCATAAATACGCTGAAAATAGCAATTTTATTTTTAATTTCGAATTTGCGTAGTATGTCAACAACCATATTTTCACCCGAGTTGGAGTTACGTTTTCTTTACCGAGAAACCGCTGACTCTTATTAAAAGAAAAGTGCTGCAATTGTATACAAACATAATACGTAATCTTAATTGTTTTTTCTTTTCTTTGAAATGTAAAAGAATCGATGTGCTGAGTGTGTTGCGTCGCGAAAAATTGCTCCTTCACAGTTTCACTCCACTCTCGTTTTCATATCATGATTGATATTGGTAATTAATAATGCATATTTTGATGGTGCAATGCAAACCCCTTGGTTAATACCACTTTCCGTTCACTAATAAATGTGTGATAACACATTTATTAGTGAAATGTGTGATAAACATAACGTGTAAAACATAATGTGTGTGTGATAAACATAATGTGTGCGTGATATCATCATGTGTGATATTAGTGTGATAAACATAACGTGTAAAACATAACGTGTGTGTGATAAACATAATGTGTGCGTGATATACATAATGTGTGATATTAGTGTGATAAACATAATGTGTGATATTAGTGTGATAAACATAATGTGTGATATTAGTGTGATAAACATAATGTGTGATATTAGTGTGATAAACATAATGTGTGATATTAGTGTGATAAACATAATGTGTGATAAACATAATGTGTGATATTAGTGTGATAAACACAATGTGTGATATTAGTGTGATAAACATAATGTGTGGTATTAGTGTGATAAACATGTGTGATATTAGTGTGATAAACATGTGTGATATTAGTGTGATAAACATAATGTGTGATATTAGTGAAATGTGTGATAAGCATAAAATAAGTAGATCTATTCCCATGAAGCCAAAACCTTAATGCTCACTATTACAGCCAGGGCCGGATTAGGGTTTTTTGGGGTCCTGGGCAAAATTGCTTGGACCCTTTACAATGATCCGAAAGGAATGAAATGAATGAAAGGAATGAAATGAAAATTACAATGATTCGAAATCCTTTACAATGATCTACGTTTATCGGAAATTCGCTTTTCCGAAATGACATTCTAGACGTACTTTTTTTAATTATTTCTTTAAGTGAACACTCGCTTAATGTCTTTTGGCAATAACGTTCATAAAGTGGAAATCGTGTTTAACACCTGTCCTCCGAAATCCGCTTAACCGAAATGACATTCTATGCTTCTTTTAAATTACTTTTTGACTGGACGCTCCATACGAAAATTAATAAGTGCATAATATAATAATCCTGTGTGCAAATTTGTATTTTTGGGGATGTGTTATTTTAAAAGTTATAGAACGTTGAACTTCAGGCTATCAGAAGGCATTTTGTAACACTTAAGGGGGTGGCCCCCCCCCTTAAACTCGGGGTGCTGCTGACTACTATGGTATTTTGCTTCCTTTAGAAGGAATTCTGTATTATCAGAGTTTAACTATCTTTTCTGTAGGAAAACAGTATTTCATGAGACGTCCATCATCCAAAGAACAGAATGAAATAACAATCAATAATAATATGTAATGAAACAATGTTTGCACAATATAGATTATTTAAATTTATTCGTAATTATACAGTTATCATTGCTGACAGAACACCTGGCTGTTATCTTAACTTTAATATCGATAACATACTTATAAAGATAGCAACACAATATATTATGATCTCCAGATTTAAACAATGTATTTCAAATTATTTCTACATATTTAATTCGTCTTGCTGATTATACAACAATAGCTATTTTGCACAAAAGTTATACACTGTGCACTTACGTGGCAAATTCGACACAAAATTAGCTTGTGGTTTATTATAAGTTGCATTCCACTGTAAGTGAACAATACATAAATGTTTATGGTGAAATGGCATAGCCATCCCTACGACAACTTACGACGACAGGGCGATCAGAAAGGCATTTGGCGCCTTTGGTGACAAAGTGTTGGGAGTATTATGAAATTACTCCGTATATATATTGTCTGTGATAATTAACGATTTTATTAACTAGTCGAAATTTGGAGTGCCAACGTGTGCACTTTAATAATACATAATGGTATGATAAATATCATCAATATTATTGAAGAAAATTTAAACAATTTCACTGAAATCTCTCTCTCATTCTCCAATAGAATAATATAGTCATAAATCTAAGGTATTTTGGTGACTTGTTGCTAATAATTAATTTCACAGATTGCAATATTTGGTTAGAACCGTCTTCTCTTACTTTTCTACAACTTCTATACTGCTCAAGTTATGTATCACTGAATATTGCATATTGGGTTGAATGAAATTATTATTATTATTCTAGAAATCGGATCTTGTTAAAAAATTAATGGTGAGATTTTGTAATATTTTACAGATTTCTATTATAATCGCACATTCATAAGAGCAAACCACGTAGTTGCATAAACGGGGTAAGTGAATAAAATTTTATGGTGTTCTTATCATTAAAATTTAATCTAAAACCGCTTAATGGTATATTTTTAACTCTATAAACCACATAAGCGCATGCATATTTTCATCCAAACTGGCGTTTTATCATGTAATTTCGACCATACATGTGAGGAAATACATATTCGGCAAACCACCCTTGTGTCTTCACAAAAGTGTTGCAGAGCCCCCATACGCCAAGAGATACATCTGTGGTCACTCAAATCAGAGTCCTGCTTAGTGTATAAGCAGCAAGTCACGTGACTTGTTGGTGTCTCATATTTTTCCACAGTTGTCTACATTTACGGGGAATTGTTGACCAGAAACAACCTTTGCTTGTTAAGCATTTTTTGTTTGTGTCTCTAAATGGTTTACTTAAGGTTTCCTTCCCTTTTCATTTTCCAAAACCAAAACGTTTAAATAATTTAATCAAAAGTTGGAGATTTTAATTCTTTAAAATCAAATGAAAGTGTTACTGTACTTTTTGTTTTATGGTAGCATTTTATGATTATAAAAATAAGTACATAGTACAGTACATAATTTATAAACGTCAATGTGCAATTTAATAATATGATTAAAATAATTTAAAAATATAGCGGAAAAATAATTGACATACAGCATTATAAAGAATTTGGCTTAAGTTCACAAAACGCTTAACTGTATTAAATTTCGTCACGGCTTTGATATGCACTTACGCCATTTATTTTATATATAGTAGTAAGGAGGTTAGAACCTTCTAACACGATACAAAAATTACCCTGTCAAATGTCGAATTAATTGTACAGTTATTTAGGTAATTGTGAAAAACAAAGATAATTATTGTTTCAACGCATGCACACTGTGATTAATAGCTGGAGATTTTTAATTCACTTTGCACAATGTAATTGTTTCCAAGTGCGCAAACCGACGGGACCATAAAAAGCATCTTACCAAATGTCGGATTTATTGTAGGATTATTCATTAACTCTAAACGAAAGAGATTATTATTGTCATAACGTATGCATATTGTGATAATTAGCCAAAAATGCTGGAATTACTTCATATTATTTTATATAAGTTTTTTTCAGCACTACTTTGGTGCACAATAGAATGGATTACCCTGATAGCCGGAACTGTATTTCGGTAATGTGCATACATTTTTTATGTGAGTAGATAACTTTGATATCACTTGCAAGAAAGTTTGTGCATAAAATATACAAAATATATACAAATATATAATGATTACGTTTAAGAGATGAGAGTAACTGTTATTTAACAACTGGTTATTAAAAACTGTTGTTTAGTAACTGTCATTTAATTAAGGTTAAGAATGAGTAATCCGTAGGTCATCAGAACACCGAAAAACGACAGCACTGAACTTCTTTCCATTGATAATACGTCCCATGCCGATAAAATAACCGGATTCTTTTTGCTCATAGTCTCTATAAGTTTCAAGTGATATTTATCACTGCTCCGAAGAGTCCCGTTGTTTAAATTTTGCATCAAGGTGGTTTCAAATTTAGTCACAAGGGATTTTTGAACCTGCAGCATACTTCGAGGAACCCTTGCCGCGCAGAGCACAAGAATGATAGTCTGAACAGATGGAACAGATATGAAATACACGCAATCTATGACAACAACAATATAATTGTATTTCAGTGGAGATAATCCGCTTAACAGAAAACCGCCGTAACAAAAAATCAAGCTGAAATTGGAAATGATGATTATGAAAATCATCGAAGAAAAAATTGACTCCAAATCTTCTGTAATAGATATAAGGCTCCGATACTTCTTTAGGATAACTTCCATGGTATCCCTGTTACAATATCTTCCAAGTGTTTTGTTCAGCTGATCATAAGTATTTGAAAACCGACAGCAAATCATGCAGTACAACAATACGACTATGTTAGGAAACGTTGCGATGATTGAAAAATACTGACTGATTCCAGCGAAACTTAAAAAATACGCCATGGGAGAGAGATTCTCAAATATATGGCAGAGAACTGAAAATCTTATATACTCCACAGAATTTGGATAGTAAGAAAGGGTGATGATGTCCGCTGTGGCGAATATCAATGGAATGGTTATGATGAGAATAGCGCAAATGTTTATTTTATATTTATCACTGTAGGATTTTGAGAATAGGTTATCGGATGAAATGGTTTGTAGGTTTTTTAATAACAATCGCATTTCATTCTTTTTTCTATAACACAGATGCCATAAGAGCACTGGTATGCATATAGGAATAATGACGCTTATTACAATTTTAATATTTCCATTCTTTGCAATACACACTACATAAGATACCAAATAATAACACGCTTTGAAGTGAAAAACGGTAACAAACACGGCTACTCCAACTATTTCAGAAATCGGTGGTGTAGTTTTTCCGAAATAAGACCCTAATCCGTAGAATTTCAACATAATGGTCAACCATCCGTAATCCATTTTACAAAATATTGTCATCGGTGCTAAAGATCGTTAATTTGCACCCAGAGCTTGGAGACGAATGGCTCGTTTTGTAGCAGAAAGTCTTTTAATACATGAGACAACAAGCAGCGTGCGTGAAACATAATGAAAATTGATTTCCTTTGCTGATAATATAATGACTTCAATTTTTCAGTAATGTCAATATTGAACGAGAGCAGTGGTACATTTTATGTTGTTACCAAACCTGTATACATCTTTTATAAATGGGAAAAGTAAAAAAAAAAACTGTTTTGAAAGCCAAGTCATTATTATGAGTGCTTTATGCATCGATGATGACCGAGAAGCAATTGTGAAGGATTTTCGATTGTTATGGGCTATGTAATATATAAAGCCTAGTAATAATATTACAAACTTTCAAATATTGTCGTAAATATGGTAAAGCATAAAGCCTTCTTAAATTGATTTCCTGGGGTTTCATTTTCAGTTTTAGGAGCAATCGAATTACATGGCTATGATAGCGAGCACTAAAAAAGTATAGAGGGAGCCCAAGCCTTAAAAAAATGTAGCAAGTTGTCACCATATTGTTTGCCCATTCAATATCATTACATGGTACGCAGCAATAATTTTGGTTTGGACTTTTTGATGGAATAGTGTTTTTTGTCTTAATATTTATTACTTTTCGTCCATGAAATGAAATGAAATACTTCAATTTTTAACGGATGAGAGGAAAACATATACTACAGCAAAACCTCTCTAAAATAATATTTTACGGGCCGAGAATAATTATCGTTTTAGAGAGAGTAATTTTTATATTGGGGGTTTATTATATCATAAAACCTCTCTACAAGACTATTATGCGCACCTAGTAAAATGATCTTTGTAGAGGTTTTTATCGTTATAACGGATATCGTTGTAGGCAGGTTTTACTATATAATATAATTAGTTATTTAAAATTGGGCAACCAATTTTTTTATTATTATTTTTTTGTTAATACAGAATTACCAATGTAACTAATTGAAAAAAGTCACTCTATGAACTTTTCCAATTATGTTTATAATTTTTATATAAAGTTTACTAACTGACTGTCTGCACAATAGCGTACGCAGGGTGTGTGTGTGTGGGGGGGGGGGAAGTTACGTCTTGATTTATACAATTTTACGCAGTTGCACGATTTTAAAAAATTTCAGCCCTGTAATTGCCCCTTCTTATGGGTTTTAATTTATATAATGAAATCCTTAACAATGACCTACGTTTATCGGAAATTCGCTTTTCCGAAATGACATTGTATAAGTACTTTTTTTAATTATTTCTTTAAGTGAACACTCGCTTAATGACTTTTGGCAATAACGTTCATAAAGTGGAAATCATGTATAACACCGCTCTTCCGAAATCCGCTTAACCGAAATGACATTCTATGCTTCTTTTAAATTACTTTTTAACTGGACGACCAATAAGAAAATTAATAAGTGCATAATATAATAATCCTGTGTGCAAATTTGTATTTTTGGGGATGTGTTATTTTAAAAGTTATAGAATGTTGAACTTCAGGCTATCAGAGGGCATTTTGTAACAATTAAGGGGGTGGCCCCACCTTAAACTCGGGGTGCTGCTGATTACTATGGTATTTTGTTTCCTTTAGAAGGAATTCTGTATTATCAGAGTTTAACTATCTTTTCTGTAGGAAAACAATATTTCATGAGACGTCCATCATCCAAAGAACAGAATGAAATAACCATCAATAATAATATGTAATGAAACAATGTTTGCACAATATAGATTATTTAAATTTATTCGTAATTATACAGTTATCATTGCTGACAGAACACCTGGCTGTTATCTTAACTTTAATATCGATAACATACTTATAAAGATAGCAACACAATATATTATAATTTCCAGATTTAAAGAATGTATTTCAAATTATTTCTACATATTTAATTCGTCTTGCTGATTATAGCAACAATAGCTATTTTGCACAAAAGTTATACACTGTGCACTTACGTGGCAAATTCGACACAAAATTAGCTTGTGGTTTATTATAAGTTGCATTCCACTGTAAGTGAACAATACATAAATGTTTATGGTGAAATGGCATAGCCATCCCTACGACAACTTACGACGACAGGGCGATCAGAAAGGCATTTGGCGCCTTTGGTGACAAAGTGTTGGGAGTATTATGAAATTACTCCGTATATATATTGTCTGTGATAATTAACGATTTTATTAACTAGTCGAAATTTGGAGTGCCAACGTGTGCACTTTAATAATACATAATGGTATGATAAATATCATCAATATTATTGAAGAAAATTTAAACAATTTCACTGAAATCTCTCTCTCATTCTCCAATAGAATAATATAGTCATAAATCTAAGGTATTTTGGTGACTTGTTGCTAATAATTAATTTCACAGATTGCAATATTTGGTTAGAACCGTCTTCTCTTACTTTTCTACAACTTCTATACTGCTCAAGTTATGTATCACTGAATATTGCATATTGGGTTGAATGAAATTATTATTATTATTCTAGAAATCGGATCTTGTTAAAAAATTAATGGTGAGATTTTGTAATATTTTACAGATTTCTATTATAATCGCACATTCATAAGAGCAAACCACGTAGTTGCATAAACGGGGTAAGTGAATAAAATTTTATGGTGTTCTTATCATTAAAATTTAATCTAAAACCGCTTAATGGTATATTTTTAACTCTATAAACCACATAAGCGCATGCATATTTTCATCCAAACTGGCGTTTTATCATGTAATTTCGACCATACATGTGTATATAATCCCCAGATTTAAACAATGTATTTCAAATTATTTCAACATATTTAATTCGTCTTGCTGATTATACAACAATAGCTATTTTGCACTAAAGTTATACACTGTGCACTTACGTGGCAAATTCGACACAAAATTAGCTAGTGGTTTATTATAAGTTGCATTCCACTGTAAGTGAACAATATATAAATATTTATGGTTAAATGGCATAGCCATCCCCACGGGAACTTACGACGACAGCGGCGATCAGAAAAGCATTTGGCGCCTGTGGCGACCAAGTGTTGGGAGTGTTATGAAATTACTCCATATATATATATATATATTGTCTGTGATAATTAACGTTTTTATTAACTAGTGGAAGTTTGGAGTGTCAACTTGTGCACTTTAATAATACATAATTGTATGATAAATATCATCAATATTATTGAAGAAAATTTAAACAAATGCACTGAAATCTATCTTCATTCTCCCATAGAATAATATAGTTATAAATCTAAGGTATTTTGGTGACTTATTGCTAATAATTAATTTCACAGATTGCAATATTTGGTTAGAACAGTCTTCTCTTACCTTTCTACCACTTCTATACTGCTCAAGTTATGTATCACTGAATATTGCATATTGGGTTGAATGAAATTATTATTATTATTCTAGAAATCGGATCTTGTTAAAAAATTAATGGTGAGATTTTGTAATATTTTACCGATTTCTATTATGATCGCACATTCATAAGAACAAACCACCTAGTTACATAAACGGGGTAAGTGAATAAAATTTTATGGTGTTCTTATCTTTGAAATTTTATCTAAAACCACTTAACTGAATATCTATAAATGTATAAACTAAATAAACGCATGCATTTTTTCATACAAACTGGCGTTTTATCATGTAATTTCAACCTGACCTGTGAGCAAATACTAGTATTTTATACTTATATTTATAGTATGAAATAATAGCATTTTATGATTATTAAAACAAATACAAATTTTATAAACTTAGAAACATCAATGTTCAATTTAATAATGCGAACAAAATAATATAAAAATATGGCGGAAAAATAATTGACATACAACATTATAAAGAATTTGGCTTAAATTCACAAAACGCCTAACTGTATTAAATTTCGTCGCCGCTTTGACACGCACTTACGCTATTTATTTTATATATAGAAGTAAGAAGGTTACAAACTTCTAACACGATACAAAAATTATCTTGTCAAATGTTGAATTAATTGTACGGTTATTTAGGTAATTGTGAAAAACAAAGGTAATTATTGTTTAAACGAATTTGCAGGTGTACGATTTTGAAAAACTTCAGCCCTGTAACTGCACCCTACTTACGGGTTTCATTTATATAATGAAATCGTTTGCAATGATCCCACTTTATCTGAACTTCGCTTTTCCGTAATGACATTCTATACTTATTTTTTGTAATTATTTTTTAAGTGAACACTCGTTTAATGATTTTTGGCAATAACGTTCATAGAGTTGATATCGTTTATAACATTGGTCCTTTGAAGTCTTAAACAAAATGACATTTTATGCTTCTTTTAAATTATTTTTTAACTGGATGCTTAATACGAAAAGTAGCAAGTGCATAATGTAATAAATCTGTGTGCAAATTTTTATTTTTGGAGATGTGATATTTTAAAAGTGATAGAGTTATAGAATGTTGAACTTCATGCTACCAGAAGGTATTTCGTAATACTTAAGGGGTATGTGCCACCTTAAAAAGAGTGCTACTGACTACCATGGTATTTTGCTCCATTTTGAAGGAATTCTGTATTATCAAAGTTTAACCATATTTTCTGTAGGAAACCGGTATTTCATGAGACGTCCATTATCCAAAGAACAAAAGGAAATAACAATATGTAATGAAACAATGTTTGCACAATATAGTTTATTTAAATTTATTCGTAATTATACAATTATCATTGCTGACAGAATATTGGGCTGTTAAATTAATTTTAATATCAATAACATACTTATAAAAATAACAACACAATATATTATAATCTTCAGATGTAAACAATGTATTTCAAATTATTTCTACATATTTAATTCGTCTTGCTGATCATTGCAGCAATAGCTATTTTGCACAAAAATTATGCAATGTACACTTGCGCCGCAAGTTCGACACAAAATTAGCCAATGGTTTACTACAAGTTGCATTACACTGTAAGTGAACTATATATAAATATTTATGGTGAAATGGCATAACAATCCCAACGGCAACGTATGACGACAGCGTGCAGAAAGGCACATGGCGGATCTTGTTAAAAAATTGATGGTGAGTTTTAAAATAATTTTTGTGATTTTTTACAGATTGATATATATAGTCGCACATTCATAAGAACATACCGCTTAGTTTTATAAACGGGGTAAGTGCATAAAATATTATGGTGTTCTTATCTTTAAAATTTTATCTAAAACCGCTTAACGGCATATTTTTAACTCTATAAACCACATAAGCGCTTGCATATTTCCATCCAAACTGGCGTTTTATCATGCAATTTCAACCTGACGTGAGCAAATAAATATTCGAGAAACCACCCTTGTGTCTTCACAAAAGTGTTGCAGAGCCCCCATGCACCAAGAGATACATCTGTGGTCACTCGTATCAGAATCCTACTTATTTCATATAGAGCGAGTCACGTGACTCGTTCGTGTCTCATATTTTTTCACAGTTGCCTGCATTTATGGGGAGTTGTTGACCAGAAACCACCTTTGCTTGTTAAGCATTTTTTGCTTACGTCACTAAATGGCTTACTTAAGGTTTCCCTTTTCATCTTCAAAAACCAAAATGTTTAAAAGATTTAATCAAAAGTTGGAGATTTTAAGTTCTTTAAAATCAAATGTAAGTGTTACTGTACTTTTTGTTTTATTGTAGCATTTTATGATTATAAACATGAGTATATAGTACAGTACATAGTTTATAAACATCAATGTGCAATTTAATAATATGATTAAAATAATATAAAAATATAGCGGAAAAATAATTGACATACAACATTATAAAGAATTTCGCTTAAGTTCACAAAACGCTTAACTGCATTAAATTTCCTCACCGCTTTGATATGCACTTACGCCATTTATTTTATATATAGAAGTAAGGAGGTTAGAACTTTCTAACACGATACAAAAATTACCCTGTCAAATGTCGAATTAATTGTACAGTTATTCAGGTAATTGTGAAAAACAAAGATAATTATTGTTTCAACGTATGCGCACTGTGATTAATAGCTGAAGATTTTTAATTCACTTTGCACAATGCAATTG
Organism: Dysdera silvatica; assembly: GCA_006491805.2. Lineage (NCBI taxonomy): Eukaryota > Metazoa > Arthropoda > Arachnida > Araneae > Dysderidae > Dysdera > Dysdera silvatica. Next base: position 39,657 of record QLNU02006419.1, on the reverse strand, counting down.
TTTCCAAGGGCGCAAACCGACGGGAATATAAAAAGCATCTTACCAAATGTCGGATTTATTGTAGGATTATTCATTAACTGTAAACGAAAGAGATTATTATTGTCATAACGTATGCATAGTGTGATAGGTATCCGAAAATGTGGATTTACTTCATATAATTTTATATAACTTTTTTCAGCACTACTTTGGTGCACAATAGAATGGATTACTTTGATAGCCAGAACTGTATTTCGGTAATGTGCATACATTTGTTATGTGAGTTGATAACTTTGATATCACTTGCAAGAAAGTTTGCGCATGGAAAATACAAGATATAGCAAATATACAATGATTACGTTTAAGAGATGAGAGTAACTGCTATTTAACAACTTGTTATAACAACTGTTATTTAGTAACTGTCATTTAATTAAGGTTAAGAATGAGTAATCCGTAGGTCATCAGAGCACCGAAAAACGATAGCACTGAACTTCTTTCCATTGGTACCATGTCCCATGCCGATAAAATAACCGGATTCTTTTTGCTCATAGTCTCTATAAGTTTCAAGTAACATTTATCACTGCTCTGAAGAGTCCCGTTGTTCAAATTTTGCATCAAGGTGGTTTCAAATTTAGTCGCAAGGGATTTTTGAACCTGCAGCATACTTCGAGGAACCCTTGCTGCGCAGAGCACAAGAATGATAGTCCGAACAGATGGAACAGAGATACAATGCACGCAATCTATGACAACAACAATATAATTGTGTTTCAGTGACGACAATTCGCTTAACAGAAAACCACAGTAACAAAAAATCAAGCTGAAATTGGAAATGATAATTATGAAAATCATCGAAGAAAAAATTGATTCCAAATCTTCTGTAATAGATATGAGGCTCTGATATCTCTTTAAGATAACTTCCATGGTGTCCCTGTTACAGTATCTTCCAAGTGTTTTGTTCAGCTGATCATAAGTATTTGAAAACTGACAGCAAATCATGCAGTACAAAAATACGACTATGTTAGGAAACGTTGCGATAATTGAAAAATACTGACTGATTCCAGCGAAACTTAAAAAATACGCCATGGGAGAGAGGTTCTCAAATATATGGCAAAGAACTGAAAATCTTATATACTTCACAGAATTTGGATAGTAAGAAAGGGTGATGATGTCCGCTGTGGCCAATATCAAGGGAATGGTTATGATGAGAATAGCGCAAATGTTTATTTTATATTTATCACTGTAGGATTTTGAGAATAGGTTATCGGATGAAATGGTTTGTAGGTTTTTTAATAACAATCGCATTTCATTCTTTTTTCTATAACACAGATGCCATAAGAGCACTGGTATGCATATAGGAATAATGACGCTTATTACAATTTTAATATTTCCATTCTTTGCAATACACACTACATAAGATACCAAATAATAACACGCTTTGAAGTGAAAAACGGTAACAAACACGGCTACTCCAACTATTTCAGAAATCGGTGGTGTAGTTTTTCCGAAATAAGACCCTAATCCGTAGAATTTCAACATAATGGTCAACCATCCGTAATCCATTTTACAAAATATTGTCATCGGTGCTAAAGATCGTTAATTTGCACCCAGAGCTTGGAGACGAATGGCTCGTTTTGTAGCAGAAAGTCTTTTAATACATGAGACAACAAGCAGCGTGCGTGAAACATAATGAAAATTGATTTCCTTTGCTGATAATATAATGACTTCAATTTTTCAGTAATGTCAATATTGAACGCGAGCAGTGGTACATTTTATGTTGTTACAAAACCTGTATACATCTTTTATAAATGGGAAAAGTAAAAAAAAAACTGTTTTGAAAGCCAAGTCATTATTATGAGTGCTTTATGCATCGATGATGACCGAGAAGCAATTGTGAAGGATTTTCGATTGTTATGGGCTATGTAATATATAAAGCCTAGTAATAATATTACAAACTTTCAAATATTGTCGTAAATATGGTAAAGCATAAAGCCTTCTTAAATTGATTTCCTGGGGTTTCATTTTCAGTTTTAGGAGCAATCGAATTACATGGCTATGATAGCGAGCACTAAAAAAGTATAGAGGGAGCCCAAGCCTTAAAAAAATGTAGCAAGTTGTCACCATATTGTTTGCCCATTCAATATCATTACATGGTACGCAGCAATAATTTTGGTTTGGACTTTTTGATGGAATAGTGTTTTTTGTCTTAATATTTATTACTTTTCGTCCATGAAATGAAATGAAATACTTCAATTTTTAACGGATGAGAGGAAAACATATACTACAGCAAAACCTCTCTAAAATAATATTTTACCGGCCGAGAATAATTATCGTTTTAGAGAGAGTAATTTTTATATTGAGGGTTCATTATATCATAAAACCTCTCTACAAGACTATTATGCGCACCTAGTAAAATGATCTTTGTAGAGGTTTTTATCGTTATAGCTGATATCGTTGTAGGCAGGTTTTACTGTATAACATAATTAGTTATTCAAAATTAGGCAGCCAATTTTTTATTATTATTTTTTTGTTAATACAGAAATTACCAATGTGACTAATTGAAGAAAGTCACTATATGAACTTTGCCAATTATGTTTTTAATTTTTATAAAATGTTTACTAACTGACTGTCTACCCAACAGCGTACGCAGTACGTGCGTGCGTGTTGGGGGTTACGTCGTTATTTGTACAATTTTATGCAGGTGTACGATTTTAAAAAATTTCAGCCCTGTAATTGCCCCTTCTTATGGGTTTTCATTTATATAATGAAATCCTTTACGATGATCTACGTTTATCGGAAATTCCCTTTTCCGAAATGACATTCTATACGTGCTTTTTTTAATTATTTCTTTAAGTGAACACTCGCTTAATGTCTTTTGGCAATAACGTTCATAAAGTGGAAATCATGTTTAACACCTGTCCTCCGAAATCCGCTTAACCGAAATGACATTCTATGCTTCTTTTAAATTACTTTTTGACTGGACGCTCCATACGAAAATTAATAAGTGCATAATATAATAATCCTGTGTGTAAATTTATATTTTTGGGGATGTGTTATTTTAAAAGTTATAGAACGTTGAACTTCAGGATATCAGAAGGCATTTTGTAACACTTAAGGGGGTGGCCCCACCTTAAACTCGGGGTGCTGCTGACTACTATGGTATTTTGCTTCCTTTAGAAGGAATTCTGTATTATGAGAGTTTAACTATCTTTTCTGTAGGAAAACAGTATTTCATGAGACGTCCATCATCCAAAGAACAGAATGAAATAACAATCAATAATAATATGTAATGAAACAATGTTTGCACAATATGGATTATTTAAATTTATTCGTAATTATACAGTTATCATTGCTGACAGAACACCTGGCTGTTATCTTAACTTTAATATCGATAACATACTTATAAAGATAGCAACACAATATATTATGATCTCCAGATTTAAACAATGTATTTCAAATTATTTCTACATATTTAATTCGTCTTGCTGATTATACAACAATAGCTATTTTGCACAAAAGTTATACACTGTGCACTTACGTGGCAAATTCGACACAAAATTAGCTTGTGGTTTATTATAAGTTGCATTCCACTGTAAGTGAACAATACATAAATGTTTATGGTGAAATGGCATAGCCATCCCTACGACAACTTACGACGACAGGGCGATCAGAAAGGCATTTGGCGCCTTTGGTGACAAAGTGTTGGGAGTATTATGAAATTACTCCGTATATATATTGTCTGTGATAATTAACGATTTTATTAACTAGTCGAAATTTGGAGTGCCAACGTGTGCACTTTAATAATACATAATGGTATGATAAATATCATCAATATTATTGAAGAAAATTTAAACAATTTCACTGAAATCTCTCTCTCATTCTCCAATAGAATAATATAGTCATAAATCTAAGGTATTTTGGTGACTTGTTGCTAATAATTAATTTCACAGATTGCAATATTTGGTTAGAACCGTCTTCTCTTACTTTTCTACAACTTCTATACTGCTCAAGTTATGTATCACTGAATATTGCATATTGGGTTGAATGAAATTATTATTATTATTCTAGAAATCGGATCTTGTTAAAAAATTAATGGTGAGATTTTGTAATATTTTACAGATTTCTATTATAATCGCACATTCATAAGAGCAAACCACGTAGTTGCATAAACGGGGTAAGTGAATAAAATTTTATGGTGTTCTTATCATTAAAATTTAATCTAAAACCGCTTAATGGTATATTTTTAACTCTATAAACCACATAAGCGCATGCATATTTTCATCCAAACTGGCGTTTTATCATGTAATTTCGACCATACATGTATTATAATCTCCAGATTTAAGCAATGTATTTCAAATTATTTCTGCATATTTAATACGTCTTGCTGATTATAGCAACCATAGCTATTTTGCATTAAAGTTATACGCTGTGCACTTACGTGGCAAATTCGACACAAAATTAGCTAGTGGTTTATTATAAGTTGCATTCCACTGTAAGTGAACAATATATAAACATTTATGGTTAAATGGCATAGCCATCCCCACGGGAACTTACGACGACAGCGGCGATCACAAGGGCATTTGGCGCCTTTGGTGACAAAGTGTTGGGAGGGTTATGAAATTACTCCATGTATATATTGTCTGTGATAATTAACGTTTTTATTAACTAGTCGAAATTTGGAGCGTCAACTTGTGCACTTCAATAACGCATAATGGTATGATAAATATCATCAATATTATTGAAGAAAATTTATACAAATGCACTGAAATTTCTCTCTCATTCCCCAATAGAATAATATAGTCATAAATCTAAGGTATTTTGGTGATTTATTGCTATAATGGTGAGATTTTGTAATATTTTACAGATTTCTATTATAATCGCACATTCATAAGAGCAAACCACCTAGTTGCATAAACGGGGTAGTTGAATAAAATTTTATGGTGTTCTTACCTTTGAAATTTTATCTAAAACCGCTTAACTGAATATCTATAAATGTATAAACTAAATAAGCGCATGCATTTTTTCATCCAAACTGGCGTTTTATCATGTAATTTCAACCTGACCTGTGAGCAAATACTAGTATTTTATACTTATATTTGTAGTATGAAATAATAGCATTTTATGATTATTAAAACAAATACAAATTTTATAAACTTAGAAACATCAATGTTCAATTTAATAATGCGAACAAAATAATATAAAAATATGGCGGAAAAATAATTGACATACAACATTATAAAGAATTTGGCTTAAATTCACAAAACGACTAACTGTATTAAATTTCGTCGCCGCTTTGACACGCACTTACGCTATTTATTTTATATATAGAAGTAAGAAGGTTACAAACTTCTAACACGATACAAAAATTATCTTGTCAAATGTTGAATTAATTGTACGGTTATGTAGGTAATTGTGAAAAACAAAGGTAATTATTGTTTAAACGAATGCACAATGTGATTAGAAGTTGAACATTTTTAATTAACTTTACACAATGCAATTTTTTTCCAGGTTGCAAGCTCCTGACAAGATCATAAAAAGCATCTTACCAAATGCCGAATTAATTGCAGGAATATTCGGAAACTGTAAACAAAAGATATTATTATTGTTGTCCTAGCTTATGTATATCGTGATAGCTGGCCGAAAATGCTGGACTTAGTTCATATAATTTGATATAACTTTTATCAACACTATTTCAGTAGGTAGAACATTATTTCGGTTAAGTTTGCATAAATATTTTTATGTGGGTTGATAACATTCACACCATTTGCAATAACGTTTGTTCACCAACAATGCAAAATATACTAAATATACGATTTAATTAGCGATATTATATAAGATTAATCTGCGTAGTGCTCGATTTATATAAAATAAATATACGATGCTTACGTTTAAGGGATGAGGGTAACTGTTACTTAATTTTAATTAAGATTAAGAATAAGTAATCCGTAGGTCATCAGAGCCCCGAAAAATGCTAGCACTGAGCTCCTTTCCATAGGTAACATGTCCCATGCCGATAAAATAACCGGATCCTTTTTGCTCATAGTCTCTATAAGTTTCAAGTAACGTTCATCATGACTGTGAAGCGCCCCGTTTTTCAAATTTTGCATCAAGGTGGTTTCAAATTTAGTCGCAAGGGATTTTTGAACCTGCAGCATACTTCGAGGAACCCTTGCTGCGCAGAGCACAAGAATGATAGTCTGAACAGATGGAACAGAGATACAATACACGCATTCTATGACAATAACAATATAATTGTATTTCAGTGACGACAATTCGCTTAACAGAAAACCACAGTAACTAAAAATCAAGCAGAAATTGGAAATGATAATTATGAAAATCATCGAAGAAAAAATTGACTCCAAATCTTCTGTAATAGATATAAGGCTCTTATACCTCTTTAAGATAACTTCCATGGTGTCCCTGTTACAATATCTTCCGAGTGTTTTGTTCAGCTGACCATACAAATTTGATAACTGACAGCAAATTGTGCAGTACAACAATACGACTACGTTAAGGAACGTTGTGATGATTGAAAAGTACTGACTGATTCCGACGAAACCTAAAAAATACACCATGGGAGAGAGGTTCTCAAATATATGGCAAAGAACTACAAAGCTTAAATACTCAACAGAACTTGGATAGTAAGAGAGAGTGATGATTGACGCTGTGGCGAATATCAAGGGCATCGTTATGATGAGGATAGCGCAAATGTCCATTTTATATTTATGACTGCAGAATTTTGAGAATAGATTATCGGATGAAATGGTTTGTAGGTTTTTTAATAACACTCGCATTTCATTCTTTTTTCTATAACACAGATGCCACAAGAGCACTGGTGTACATGTAGGAATAATGAGGCTTATTAGAATTTTAAAACTTCCATTCGCTGAAGCACACACTAAGTAAGATACCAAATAATAGCACACTTTGAGATGAAAAACGGTAACAAACACGGCTACTCCAATTATTTCAGAGATCGGTGGTGTAGTTTTCCCGAAATAAGAACCTAATCCGTAGAATTTCAATATAATGGTCAACCATCCGTAATCCATTTTACAAAATATTGTCATCGGTGCTAAAGATCGTTAAATTGCACCCAGATCTTGGAGACGAATGGATCGTTTTGTAGCAGAAAGTCTTTTAATACACGAGACAACAAGCAGCGTGCGTGAAACATAATGAAAATTGATTTCCTTTGCTGATAACGTAATGACTTCAATTTTTCAGTAATGTCAATATTGAACGAGAGCAGTGTTACATTTTATGTTGTTACCAAACCTGTGTACATTTTTTATAAATGGGAAAAGTAAAAAAAAAAAATTGTTTTGAAAGCCAAGTCATTATTATGAGTGCTTTATGCATCGATGCTGACCGAAAAGCAATTGTGAAGGATTTTCGATTTTTATGGGCTAGGTAATATATGAAGCCTTGTAATAATATTACAAACTTTCAAATATTGTCGTAAATATGGTAAAGCATAAAGCCTTCTTAAATTGATTTCCTGGGGTTTCATTTTCAGTTTTAGGAGCAATCGAATTACATGGCTATGATAGCGAGCACTAAAAAAGTATAGAGGGAGCCCAAGCCTTAAAAAAATGTAGCAAGTTGTCACCATGTTGTTTGCCCATTCAATATTATTACATGATACGCAGCAATAATTTTGGTTTGGACTTTTTGATGGAATAGTGTTTTTTGTCTTAATATTTATTACTTTTCGTCCATGAAATGAAATGAAATACTTCAATTTTTAACGGATGAGAGGAAAACATATACTACAGCAAAACCTCTCTAAAATAATATTTTACCGGCCGAGAATAATTATCGTTTTAGAGAGAGTAATTTTTATATTGAGGGTTCATTATATCATAAAACCTCTCTACAAGACTATTATGCGCACCTAGTAAAATGATCTTTGTAGAGGTTTTTATCGTTATAGCTGATATCGTTGTAGGCAGGTTTTACTGTATAACATAATTAGTTATTCAAAATTAGGCAGCCAATTTTTTATTATTATTTTTTTGTTAATACAGAAATTACCAATGTGACTAATTGAAGAAAGTCACTATATGAACTTTGCCAATTATGTTTTTAATTTTTATAAAATGTTTACTAACTGACTGTCTACCCAACAGCGTACGCAGTACGTGCGTGCGTGTTGGGGGTTACGTCGTTATTTGTACAATTTTATGCAGGTGTACGATTTTAAAAAATTTCAGCCCTGTAATTGCCCCTTCTTATGGGTTTTCATTTATATAATGAAATCCTTTACGATGATCTACGTTTATCGGAAATTCCCTTTTCCGAAATGACATTCTATACGTGCTTTTTTTAATTATTTCTTTAAGTGAACACTCGCTTAATGTCTTTTGGCAATAACGTTCATAAAGTGGAAATCATGTTTAACACCTGTCCTCCGAAATCCGCTTAACCGAAATGACATTCTATGCTTCTTTTAAATTACATTTTCACTCGACGCTCAATTCGAAAATTAATAAGTGCATAATATAATAATCCTGCGCGAAAATTTGTATTTTTGGGGATATGTTATTTTAAAAGTTATAGAATGTTGAACTTCAGGCTATCAGAAGGCATTTCGTAACACTTAAGGGGGTGTTAACCCCCTAAACTCTGTGTGCTGCTGACTACAATGATATTTTGCTTCCTTTAGAAGGAATTCTGTATTATCAGAGTTTAACTATCTTTTCTGTAGGAAAACGGTGTTTCATGAGACGTCCATCATCCAAGGAACAAAATGAAATAACAATTAATAATAATATGTAATGAAACAATGTTTGCACAATATAGATTATTTAAATTTATTCGTAATTATACAGTTATAATTGCTGACAGAACACATGGCTGTTATCTTAACTTTAATATCGCTAACATACTTATAAAGATAACGACGCAATATATTATAATCCCCAGATTTAAACAATGTATTTCAAATTATTTCCACATGTTTAATTCGTCTTGCTGATTATTGCAACAATAGCTATTTTGCACAAAATTTATACACTGTGCACTTACGTGGCAAATTTGACACAAAATTAGCTAGTGGTTTCTTATAAGTTGCATTAAACTGTAAGTGAACGATAAATAAATATTTATGGTGAAATGGAATAGCCATCCCCACGGGAACTTTCGACGACAGCGATCAGAAAGGCAGTTGGCGCCTTTGGTGACAAAGTGTTGGGAGCGTTATGAAATTACTCCATATATATATATATTGTCTGTGATAATTAACGTTTTTATTAACTAGTCGAAATTTGGAGTGTCAACTTGTGCACTTTAAGAATACATAATGGTATGAGAAATATCATCAATATTATTGAATAAATTTATACAAATGCACTGAAATGTCTCTCTCATTCTCCAATAGAATAATACAGTCATAAATCTAAGGTATTTTGGTGATTTATTGCTAATAATCAATTTCACAGATTGCAATATTTGGTTAGAACCGTCTTCTCTTACCTTTCTACAACTTCTATAAGTTATGTATCACTGAATATTGCATATTGGGTTGAATGAAATTATTATTATTATTCTAGAAATCGGATCTTGTTAAAAAATTAATGGTGAGATTTTGTAATATTTTACAGATTTCTATTATAATCGCACATTCATAAGAGTAAACCACCTAGTTGCATAAACGGGGTAAGTGAATAAAATTTTATGGTGTTCTTATCATTAAAATTTAATCTAAAACCGCTTAATGGTATATTTTTAACTCTATAAACCACATAAGCGCATGCATATTTTCATCCAAACTGGCGTTTTATCATGTAATTTCGACCATACATGTGTATTATAACTCCCCAGATTTAAACAATGTATTTCAAATTATTTCAACATATTTAATTCGTCTTGCTGATTATACAACAATAGCTATTTTGCACTAAAGTTATACACTGTGCACTTACGTGGCAAATTCGACACAAAATTAGCTAGTGGTTTATTATAAGTTGCATTCCACTGTAAGTGAACAATATATAAATATTTATGGTTAAATGGCATAGCCATCCCCACGGGAACTTACGACGACAGCGGCGATCAGAAAAGCATTTGGCGCCTGTGGCGACCAAGTGTTGGGAGTGTTATGAAATTACTCCCTATATATATATTGTCTGTGATAATTAACGTTTTTATTAACTAGTGGAAGTTTGGAGTGTCAACTTGTGCACTTTAATAATACATAATTGTATGATAAATATCATCAATATTATTGAAGAAAATTTAAACAAATGCACTGAAATCTATCTTCATTCTCCCATAGAATAATATAGTTATAAATCTAAGGTATTTTGGTGACTTATTGCTAATAATTAATTTCACAGATTGCAATATTTGGTTAGAACAGTCTTCTCTTACCTTTCTACCACTTCTATACTGCTCAAGTTATGTATCACTGAATATTGCATATTGGGTTGAATGAAATTATTATTATTATTCTAGAAATCGGATCTTGTTAAAAAATTAATGGTGAGATTTTGTAATATTTTACCGATTTCTATTATGATCGCACATTCATAAGAACAAACCACCTAGTTACATAAACGGGGTAAGTGAATAAAATTTTATGGTGTTCTTATCTTTGAAATTTTATCTAAAACCACTTAACTGAATATCTATAAATGTATAAACTAAATAAACGCATGCATTTTTTCATACAAACTGGCGTTTTATCATGTAATTTCAACCTGACCTGTGAGCAAATACTAGTATTTTATACTTATATTTATAGTATGAAATAATAGCATTTTATGATTATTAAAACAAATACAAATTTTATAAACTTAGAAACATGAATGTTCAATTTAATAATGCGAACAAAATAATATAAAAATATGGCGGAAACATAATTGACATACAACATTATAAAGAATTTGGCTTAAATTCACAAAACGCCTAACTGTATTAAGTTTCGTCGCCGCTTTGACACGCACTTACGCTATTTATTTTATATATAGAAGTAAGAAGGTTACAAACTTCTAACATGATACAAAAATTATCTTGTCAAATGTTG
>QLNU02006419.1:0-10382 GCA_006491805.2 Dysdera silvatica | reverse complement strand
AACCACAGTAACAAAAAATCAAGCTGAAATTGGAAATGATAATTATGAAAATCATCGAAGAAAAAATTGATTCCAAATCTTCTGTAATAGATATGAGGCTCTGATATCTCTTTAAGATAACTTCCATGGTGTCCCTGTTACAGTATCTTCCAAGTGTTTTGTTCAGCTGATCATAAGTATTTGAAAACTGACAGCAAATCATGCAGTACAAAAATACGACTATGTTAGGAAACGTTGCGATAATTGAAAAATACTGACTGATTCCAGCGAAACTTAAAAAATACGCCATGGGAGAGAGGTTCTCAAATATATGGCAAAGAACTGAAAATCTTATATACTTCACAGAATTTGGATAGTAAGAAAGGGTGATGATGTCCGCTGTGGCCAATATCAAGGGAATGGTTATGATGAGAATAGCGCAAATGTTTATTTTATATTTATCACTGTAGGATTTTGAGAATAGATTATCGGATGAAATGGTTTGTAGGTTTTTTAATAACACTCGCATTTCATTCTTTTTTCTATAACACAGATGCCACAAGAGCACTGGTGTACATGTAGGAATCATGAGGCTTATTAGAATTTTAATATTTCTATGCGTTGAAGTACACACTAAGTAAGATACCAAATAATAACACGCTTTGAGATGAAAAACCGTAACAAACACGGTTACTGCAACTATTTCAGAGATCGATGGTGTAGTTTTCCCGAAATAAGAACCTAATCCGTAGAATTTCAATATAATGGTCAACCATCCGTAATCCATTTTACAAAATATTGTCATCGGTGCTAAAGATCGTTAAATTGCACCCAGATCTTGGAGACGAATGGATCGTTTTGTAGCAGAAAGTCTTTTAATACACGAGACAACAAGCAGCGTGCGTGAAACATAATGAAAATTGATTTCCTTTGCTGATAACGTAATGACTTCAATTTTTCAGTAATGTCAATATTGAACGCGAGCAGTGGTACATGTTATGTTGTTACCAAACCTGTATACATTTTTTATAAATGGGAAAAGTAAAAAAAAAAAATTGTTTTGAAAGCCAAGTCATTATTATGAGTGCTTTATGCATCGATGCTGACCGAAAAGCAATTGTGAAGGATTTTCGATTTTTATGGGCTATGTAATATATAAAGCCTAGTAATAATATTACAAACTTTCAAATATTGTTATATACATTCAGTTTCAGAAGCAATCGATTTACATAGCAATAATAGCAAGCACTGAAAATGTATAAAGGGAGCCCAGGCCTTAAAAAAATGTAGCAAGTTGTCACCATATCGTTTGTAAATTCAATATTATTACATGGTACGCAGCAATAATTTTGGTTTGGACTTCTTGATGGAATAGTGTTTTTTATCTTAGTATTTATTACTTTTCGTCCATCAACTGAAATAAAATACTTCAATTTTTGATGCAAGAGAGGGAAATATAAACTACAGTAAAATCTCTTTACAAAAATACTTTACGGACCGAGAAATATTATCGTTGTAGAGGGAGTTATTGTTATAGGGAGGGTTCATTATACAGTAAAACTTCTCCGCCACACTATTATACGGATCAAGAAAAATTATCGTTGTAGAGGGGTTTATCGTTATATCGGATATCGTTGTAGGGTGGTTTTACTACATAACGTAATTACTTATTCAAAATTAGGCAACCAATTTTTTTATTATTATTTTTTTGTTAATACAGAAATTACCAATGTAACTAATTGAAGAAAGTCACTCTATGAACTTTGCCAATTATGTTTTTAATTTTTATAAAATGTTTACTAACTGACTGTCTACCCAACAGCGTACGCAGTACGTGCGTGTGTGTTGGGGGGTTACGTCGTTATTTGTACAATTTTATGCAGGTGCACGATTTTTAAAAACTTCAGCCCTGTAATTGCACCCTACTTATGGGTTTCATTTATATAATGAGATCGTTTGCAATGATCCCACTTTATCTGAACTTCGCTTTTCCGTAAGGACATTCTATACTTATTTTTTTTAATTATTTTTTTAAGCGAACACTCGTTTAATGATTTTTGGCAATAACGCTCATAGAGTTGATATCGTTTATAACATTGGTCCTTTGAAGTCTTAAACAAAATGACATTTTATGCTTCTTTTAAATTATTTTTTAACTGGATGCTTAATACGAAAAGTAGCAAGTGCATAATGTAATAAATCTGTGTGCAAATTTTTATTTTTGGAGATGTGATATTTTAAAAGTGATAGAGTTATAGAATGTTGAACTTCATGCTACCAGAAGGTATTTCGTAATACTTAAGGGGTATGTGCCCCCTTAAAGACAGTGTGCTACTGACTACCATGGTATTTTGCTCCATTTTGAAGGAATTCTGTATTATCAAAGTTTAACCATATTTTCTGTAGGAAACCGGTATTTCATGAGACGTCCATTCTCCAAAGAACAAAAGGAAATAACAATATGTAATGAAACAATGTTTGCACAATATAGTTTATTTAAATTTATTCGTAATTATACAATTATCATTGCTGACAGAATATTGGGCTGTTAAATTAATTTTAATATCAATAACATACTTATAAAAATAACAACACAATATATTATAATCTTCAGATGTAAACAATGTATTTCAAATTATTTCTACATATTTAATTCGTCTTGCTGATCATTGCAGCAATAGCTATTTTGCACAAAAATTATGCAATGTACACTTGCGCCGCAAGTTCGACACAAAATTAGCCAATGGTTTACTACAAGTTGCATTACACTGTAAGTGAACTATATATAAATATTTATGGTGAAATGGCATAACAATCCCAACGGCAACGTATGACGACAGCGTGCAGAAAGGCACATGGCGGATCTTGTTAAAAAATTGATGGTGAGTTTTAAAATAATTTTTGTGATTTTTTACAGATTGATATATATAGTCGCACATTCATAAGAACATACCGCTTAGTTTTATAAACGGGGTAAGTGCATAAAATATTATGGTGTTCTTATCTTTAAAATTTTATCTAAAACCGCTTAACGGCATATTTTTAACTCTATAAACCACATAAGCGCTTGCATATTTCCATCCAAACTGGCGTTTTATCATGCAATTTCAACCTGACGTGAGCAAATAAATATTCGAGAAACCACCCTTGTGTCTTCACAAAAGTGTTGCAGAGCCCCCATGCACCAAGAGATACATCTGTGGTCACTCGTATCAGAATCCTACTTATTTCATATAGAGCGAGTCATGTGACTCGTTCGTGTCTCATATTTTTTCACAGTTGCCTGCATTTATGGGGAGTTGTTGACCAGAAACCACCTTTGCTTGTTAAGCATTTTTTGCTTACGTCACTAAATGGCTTACTTAAGGTTTCCCTTTTCATCTTCAAAAACCAAAATGTTTAAAAGATTTAATCAAAAGTTGGAGATTTTAAGTTCTTTAAAATCAAATGTAAGTGTTACTGTACTTTTTGTTTTATTGTAGCATTTTATGATTATAAACATGAGTATATAGTACAGTACATAGTTTATAAACATCAATGTGCAATTTAATAATATGATTAAAATAATATAAAAATATAGCGGAAAAATAATTGACATACAACATTATAAAGAATTTCGCTTAAGTTCACAAAACGCTTAACTGCATTAAATTTCCTCACCGCTTTGATATGCACTTACGCCATTTATTTTATATATAGAAGTAAGGAGGTTAGAACTTTCTAACACGATACAAAAATTACCCTGTCAAATGTCGAATTAATTGTACAGTTATTCAGGTAATTGTGAAAAACAAAGATAATTATTGTTTCAACGTATGCGCACTGTGATTAATAGCTGAAGATTTTTAATTCACTTTGCACAATGCAATTGTTTCCAAGGGCGCAAACCGACGGGAATATAAAAAGCATCTTACCAAATGTCGGATTTATTGTAGGATTATTCATTAACTGTAAACGAAAGAGATTATTATTGTCATAACGTATGCATAGTGTGATAGGTATCCGAAAATGTGGATTTACTTCATATAATTTTATATAACTTTTTTCAGCACTACTTTGGTGCACAATAGAATGGATTACTTTGATAGCCAGAACTGTATTTCGGTAATGTGCATACATTTGTTATGTGAGTTGATAACTTTGATATCACTTGCAAGAAAGTTTGCGCATGGAAAATACAAGATATAGCAAATATACAATGATTACGTTTAAGAGATGAGAGTAACTGCTATTTAACAACTTGTTATAACAACTGTTATTTAGTAACTGTCATTTAATTAAGGTTAAGAATGAGTAATCCGTAGGTCATCAGAGCACCGAAAAACGATAGCACTGAACTTCTTTCCATTGGTAACATGTCCCATGCCGATAAAATAACCGGATTCTTTTTGCTCATAGTCTCTATAAGTTTCAAGTAACATTTATCACTGCTCTGAAGAGTCCCGTTGTTCAAATTTTGCATCAAGGTGCTTTCAAATTTAGTCGCAAGGGATTTTTGAACCTGCAGCATACTTCGAGGAACCCTTGCTGCGCAGAGCACAAGAATGATAGTCTGAACAGATGGAACAGAGATACAATGCACGCAATCTATGACAACAACAATATAATTGTGTTTCAGTGACGACAATTCGCCTAACAGAAAACCACAGTAACAAAAAATCAAGCTGAAATTGGAAATGATAATTATGAAAATCATCGAAGAAAAAATTGACTCCAAATCTTCTGTAATAGATATAAGGCTCTGATACCTCTTTAAGATAACTTTAATGGTGTCCCTGTTACAATATCTTCCGAGTGTTTTGTTCAGCTGACCATACAAATTTGATAACTGACAGCAAATTGTGCAGTACAACAGCACGACTACGTTAAGGAACGTTGTGATGATTGAAAAATACTGACTGATTCCGACGAAACCTAAAAAATACACCATGGGAGAGAGGTTCTCAAATATATGGCAAACAAATAGAGATCTTAAATACACAACAGAACTTGGATCGTAAGAGAAAGCGATGATTGACGCTGTGGCGAATATCAAGGGAATCGTTATGATGACGATAGCGCAAATGTCCATTTTATATTTATGACTGCAGAATTTTGAGAATAGATTATCGGATGAAATGGTTTGTAGGTTTTTTAATAACACTCGCATTTCATTCTTTTTTCTATAACACAGATGCCACAAGAGCACTGGTGTACATGTAGGAATAATGAGGCTTATTAGAATTTTAAAACTTCCATTCGCTGAAGCACACACTAAGTAAGATACCAAATAATAGCACACTTTGAGATGAAAAACGGTAACAAACACGGCTACTCCAACTATTTCAGAGATCGGTGGTGTAGTTTTCCCGAAATAAGAACCTAATCCGTAGAATTTCAATATAATGGTCAACCATCCGTAATCCATTTTACAAAATATTGTCATCGGTGCTAAAGATCGTTAAATTGCACCCAGATCTTGGAGACGAATGGATCGTTTTGTAGCAGAAAGTCTTTTAATACACGAGACAACAAGCAGCGTGCGTGAAACATAATGAAAATTGATTTCCTTTGCTGATAACGTAATGACTTCAATTTTTCAGTAATGTCAATATTGAACGAGAGCAGTGTTACATTTTATGTTGTTACCAAACCTGTGTACATTTTTTATAAATGGGAAAAGTAAAAAAAAAAAATTGTTTTGAAAGCCAAGTCATTATTATGAGTGCTTTATGCATCGATGCTGACCGAAAAGCAATTGTGAAGGATTTTCGATTTTTATGGGCTAGGTAATATATGAAGCCTTGTAATAATATTACAAACTTTCAAATATTGTCGTAAATATGGTAAAGCATAAAGCCTTCTTAAATTGATTTCCTGGGGTTTCATTTTCAGTTTTAGGAGCAATCGAATTACATGGCTATGATAGCGAGCACTAAAAAAGTATAGAGGGAGCCCAAGCCTTAAAAAAATGTAGCAAGTTGTCACCATATTGTTTGCCCATTCAATATCATTACATGGTACGCAGCAATAATTTTGGTTTGGACTTTTTGATGGAATAGTGTTTTTTGTCTTAATATTTATTACTTTTCGTCCATGAAATGAAATGAAATACTTCAATTTTTAACGGATGAGAGGAAAACATATACTACAGCAAAACCTCTCTAAAATAATATTTTACGGGCCGAGAATAATTATCGTTTTAGAGAGAGTAATTTTTATATTGGGGGTTTATTATATCATAAAACCTCTCTACAAGACTATTATGCGCACCTAGTAAAATGATCTTTGTAGAGGTTTTTATCGTTATAACGGATATCGTTGTAGGCAGGTTTTACTATATAATATAATTAGTTATTTAAAATTGGGCAACCAATTTTTTTATTATTATTTTTTTGTTAATACAGAATTACCAATGTAACTAATTGAAAAAAGTCACTCTATGAACTTTTCCAATTATGTTTATAATTTTTATATAAAGTTTACTAACTGACTGTCTGCACAATAGCGTACGCAGGGTGTGTGTGTGTGGGGGGGGGGGAAGTTACGTCTTGATTTATACAATTTTACGCAGTTGCACGATTTTAAAAAATTTCAGCCCTGTAATTGCCCCTTCTTATGGGTTTTCATTTATATAATGAAATCCTTTACAATGATCTACGTTTATCGGAAATTCGCTTTTCCGAAATGACATTGTATAAGTACTTTTTTTAATTATTTCTTTAAGTGAACACTCGCTTAATCTTTTGGCACGTTCATAAAGTGGAAATCATGTATAACACCGCTCTTCCGAAATCCGCTTAACCGAAATGACATTCTATGCTTCTGTTTAACCCCTTAACTGCCGCAGGCGTATATATACGCTTTGCACAGCCGATGCGTTAACTGCCGCGGGCGTATATATACGCCTTTCCGAAATACGTTCCTTTGTAATGTGCTGCTAATTTCTTTTATAAAATGTAATACTTTTTTTTTTACTATTTAAAAATGTAATTTTTTTTGTAAAATGTGATGTTTTTTGTTTGTAAGTGTAATATTTTTTCTAAAAGTAAACAGTTTTTAGATTGCAAACCGTGCTTCTGCTTTTCCCCAGTACATCGCATCATTACGCACCCCTATGCAAAAACGGTGGCACCGGGAAGCGAATCTCCTAAGTTTTCCTAGGCAGTTAAGGGGTTAAATTACTTTTTGACTGGACGCTCCATACGAAAATTAATAAGTGCATAATACAATAATCCTATGTGCAAATTTTTATTTTTGGATATGTGTTATTTTAAAAGTTATAGAATGTTGAACTTCAGCCTATCAGAAGGCATTTCGTAACACTTAAGGGGGTGGCCCCCTTAAACTCTGTGTGCTGCTGACTACCATGATATTTTGCTTCCTTTAGAAGGAATTCTGTTTTATCAGAGTTTAACTATCTTTTCTGTAGGAAAACGGTATTTCATGAGACGTCCATCATCCAAGGAACAAAATGAAATAACAATCAATTATAATATGTAATGAAACAATATTTGCACAATATAGATTATTTAAATTTATTCGTAATTATACAGTTACAATTGATGACAGAACATCTGGCTGTTATCTTAACTTTAATATCGATAACATACTTATAAAGATAGCAACACAATATATTATAATCTCCAGATTTAAACAATGTATTTCAAATTATTTCTACATATTTAATTCGTCTTGCTGATTATAGCAACAATAGCTATTTTGCACAAAAGTTATACACTGTGCACTTACGTGGCAAATTCGACACAAAATTAGCTTGTGGTTTATTATAAGTTGCATTCCACTGTAAGTGAACAATACATAAATGTTTATGGTGAAATGGCATAGCCATCCCTACGACAACTTACGACGACAGGGCGATCAGAAAGGCATTTGGCGCCTTTGGTGACAAAGTGTTGGGAGTATTATGAAATTACTCCGACATATACAAAATTGTGGAAACCTTTTGAAAAAAGTTTATTTTAGAGGTTTGATGGCTAATAACACCACTTTTTTTTGTACCAATACTATAAAATTATATATCATTAGAAAGGTAATTTAATAAAGATTGTAATGCAATAACATTTGTTCAATTATCTGTATTCTATCAAAAGTTATAGCCAAATAACCAGAAAAAAGAAGCACAGCTTGCTTACATTTATATGAAGTAGCTTTCCTTCATTTGAATGTGGCCAATGAGCATGAGTGTTTACAGAGCCAATCAGGTGTCATCTTGTTTTGGCAATGAGCCAATCATGTTTTCTCTTGTTTTGGCAATGAGCCAACAGGTTACAGGACATTTATCAGTGTGTTCTGTAATTGCTATCAAGTTGGTTGTTTTTTTTTTGTGCTCTTTGATTTAGTGTGCTTGTAAAACGTAATAAAATTAAAGAAATGGCGCAAAGAGTTGACTGGTCACCTAGGAAGCGATGTAAAATAGTAATATTAAGTGAACAAGGCTACAGTTATGAAGAAATTAGAAGAAATATTGGGGGAAACTTAACTAAAGGTGGCATTTCTAAATTTTTGAAGAAGTATAAGGAGACTCAGTCATTACAAAACCAGACTGGTAAAGGCAGAAAAAGGTGCACAACAGCAAGTGATGATAGAAGAATTAAAAGACAGTGCCTAGGTGACAGGAAAAAATCATCTCTGTGTATACAAGGTGAAATGGCGCAATGCAATGTGAAGTTAAGTGCAAGGACTGTTCGGCGCAGACTGCATGAATGTGGTCTAAATGCAAGAATTCCACGAAAAAAGCCATTTTTGTCTGTCAAACAGAGGTTGAAAAGATTAAACTGGGCTAAAACCCATGTTAACTGGACAACGGAACAATGGGACAGTGTAATTTGGAGTGATGAGACCAAAATCTCACTGTTTGGTAGTGATGGCGTAAAATACGTATGGAGAAGAATTGGAGAAGATTTCCATCCTGAGTGCATTACACCTACCGTGAAACACCCAGTTAGTGTTATGATTTGGGGTTGTATAACATCAAGAGGTGTGGGCAGAATTTGCGTGATCAATGGGAATATAAATGCCCAAAGATACATAAATGAAATACTTGAGCCCAAGCTGCAGCCTTCTGCATGTGATCTTTTCCAAGATAATGAAGCATTTATATTTCAACAGGATTCAGCTCCATGTCATGTTGCTCGTGTGTGCAAAAAATGGTTTCAAGATCATCATATTCAACTGCTGGAATGGCCTGGAAATAGCCCAGACCTTAACCCCATCGAAAATCTATGGAGCCGGCTAAAGAAGCTTGTTAGTCGGAAGCAACCCAGCAATAAAACACAATTAACAGAAGCAATAATTCAATCTTGGTTTCATATTATAACAGCTGCAGAACTAAAGAACTTGGTTCACTCCATGGGAAAGCGTTGTAAGGCCGTAATTAAGGCTAAAGGTTACCCAACTAAGTATTAACTGGTATGGTGAACATTTTTGTATATCTCATTTTTTCTATGTATATCACCTTTCTTCTTTATGAATGCTGTTCTATTAAAATACGATTCATAAATGTTATTGCATTACAATCTTGATTAAATTACCTTTCCAATGATATATAATTTTATAGTATTGGTACAAAAAAAAGTGGTGTTATTAGCCATCAAACCTCTAAAATAATCTTTTTTCAAAGGGTTTCCACAATTTTGTCCACTACTGTATATTGTCTGTGATAATTAACGATTTTATTAACTAGTCGAAATTTGGAGTGCCAACGTGTGCACTTTAATAATACATAATGGTATGATAAATATCATCAATATTATTGAAGAAAATTTAAACAATTTCACTGAAATCTCTCTCTCATTCTCCAATAGAATAATATAGTCATAAATCTAAGGTATTTTGGTGACTTGTTGCTAATAATTAATTTCACAGATTGCAATATTTGGTTAGAACCGTCTTCTCTTACTTTTCTACAACTTCTATACTGCTCAAGTTATGTATCACTGAATATTGCATATTGGGTTGAATGAAATTATTATTATTATTCTAGAAATCGGATCTTGTTAAAAAATTAATGGTGAGATTTTGTAATATTTTACAGATTTCTATTATAATCGCACATTCATAAGAGCAAACCACGTAGTTGCATAAACGGGGTAAGTGAATAAAATTTTATGGTGTTCTTATCATTAAAATTTAATCTAAAACCGCTTAATGGTATATTTTTAACTCTATAAACCACATAAGCGCATGCATATTTTCATCCAAACTGGCGTTTTATCATGTAATTTCGACCATACATGTGTATTATAATCTCCAGATTTAAGCAATGTATTTCAAATTATTTCTACATATTTAATTCGTCTTGCTGATTATAGCAACCATAGCTATTTTGCACTAAAGTTATACACTGTGCACTTACGTGGCAAATTCGACACAAAATTAGCTAGTGGTTTATTATAAGTTGC